>VDFB02012790.1:0-67012 GCA_007258455.2 Sequoia sempervirens
GAATTTCTTTTGCTTGTTCTTCAACTTTGGCACCATCTTGCTTTACCTTTTCCAAGACTCCTCTTTGTGAAATCAGAGCATAATACCATCCACTGAAATCATATGCCGCTCCGGCTTCAATAACCCTGTCATCAACCAACTTTTGCTTTGAGATGCCTTTTAATTCTTGAATACATGGGATAATCCTATTCTGAATATCTTCGAGGCCACCCGATGATTCCGCCAAGTCTGCAACTCGTGATAGTAGAAAGGAAGCTTGTTCGTACACATGTGCCAGCTTTTCTGCAAATGCCACCATCTCTTCTTTCCTTCCAGCCATCCAGTCTTTAGCCTCTCTTGCCGTAGTCAACTCTTCTTCAAAATTTGCGACCGGTTCTTGTGAAGAATTAGGAGGTGGAAGTACTGCCTGGTCACCTTGATTAAGTGGCCTAGTTAGATGCTGGATATAGTCTTTTAGGCGCTCAATCTCTTTTTTATATTCCCTTTTCTTGGCCACTTCTTTTTCCAGCCTAGACTTGATGGTGGCAACGGAATTGTCTAAGTCCTCAACTTCTTGCTCCTTCGTTGTTGGACCCATGTCAATGGTCGTGATGGCGTATTCCTTCGGAGCAATCTCATCCTGGAACTTATCGGCTGTAGGTATTGCAACTTGCATTGTGCGATTGCCAGTCTCATCCCTTTGGATGGTAGAAAATTTCTTGGCTTTCTTTCTTGTGGCAGTTTGCTCTAGCTTGGCCAAGAAATCTGTGGCGTCATCTTCTTCAGGAACCTCTACTGGCGCTTTTCTCTTTAATCTTTCTTTTAGCCAATCTGGGATGGTTGGCTGCTCAATTCCGTCCTCCTGTTGACCTTGGATTTCCTGAATATCCCGCACTTCTTGCTCTTCCTAAATCTCTGGCATATCATGAAGTTCTTGCACATTTGGAATTTCTTGCACGGATGGGTCCTCTTGGATTCCTTTGAGGGCGGAAATCATTCCTTCCTCGAATTCTCCATCCATAATATCTGTATCATTGTTTGATTCTAGGATCTCTGTGCTTGCAGGAGAAGGTTGAGCATCGTCCTCCAATTGTATTGGCTCCACATCTCCGACTGGGGAAGGAATCCTGACATGCTCCCAAGATTCTTCATTCATGGCAAGTATTTCGTCTATATTCCTGGAAGTGGCCGACTGAAGAGGTCTGGACTAGTGCTTCTTTTGAGAAGGCCCTTCATCTATCATTTTATCCTTGTCCTGTTTTGTAGATTTGCCAATTTCTTTCCTCTTTCTCAAGTTGGCGGCATTCGTTGGCCCATCTCCACGAGAGGCACCGGCATTTGAAGAATAGGACTCTGTATCGCCCATCAATTCATACGTGAATTGCACATTTCTCTGCCTTAGAGTTTCTACCTGCCGATCTATCCACCATTGAGAATATTTGAAAACAGGCCGCATGAATGTTACCAGGTCACCCATCTTAGGCTCAGACCACCTCACAGGGGGGAGTGGCTCGTTCTCATCAAAGCCTGGCTGCAAATATACTCCGTCATCCTGTAGTTGATCGGGTACTTTGAAAAGTTCCGTTGCCCTTATCATACTTAGTGGCAATCTTGACCACAACCTCTTCCTCACGTCATATTCATCAGCTACATTAGCCCAGAAGTCTTCTAAGTCTACCCGGTGCTTGTATTTCTCTCCGTCCACAGTTCTGATGTGATGGAGTGGATCAAAGTTATTCCTCGGCTTGTATGATATGAATGGATACTTTTGGATCTCTAGCCGAGCACTCTCTGTTGCTTGCGCCGTTGGACATGACTCCTCCATATTGCCAATGAAAAATGGAAAGGTGACAACTGCTTTCTGTTTTGGCCTTTGAATATTTTGATACGCCTCCAATTGCCTCAGCACTTCTAGCAAAACCATTTTGTTGGTTGGATAGATGGGCAGTCTATAAGGATTTCCTGAGAATCCTTGGATCCTGATGTAAGTAAACTTAGGATACTGAATGAACCAGGATCCATATCGGCTGATTAGACTCTTAGCCTCACGGGTGAGTCTTTCTTGTGTTCCGCCTTGGAGAAGCCTAGTGATGTACATCAGAAAGGCGTCATGAGCTCGTCGGAAATGTGACTTCTCTTTTAGTTGCAATTGCGGATAACAATCATAGGCCTTGAGCTGTCCTTCGCCGTTGCCCACCACACCCTTGCAAACCAAGCCAGAATACTTGTAATACCTCGCAAGCGAATATATGACGTACGAGCTCATGTGAAAGGTCTTGGTTTCCTCCAGGTTGACCAACTGCTCATGGAGGCTATCACTGATCATTCTGGACCAGTTAAACATCTTGACTCCGGTAATTATTTCATCAATGAAATAATACATCCAGTTTTCGAAAGGCGCACCATGTGGATTGCCTACTATTCTGTTCAGCAGCAAGACTATGTCGCCATATTCTTCTTTGAAATGTGTTCTGACCAATTTCTTCGGCATCTTCCCTGCAATAGGTTTGGGCTTTAACAACCAAGTCTTGTTTATGTTTGATGCACAAAGGTCTTGCTGGTTCTAGTAAAGCTTAAGTGCATCCTCCTTAGTGCGGTAGGACGTTCGGTTGTAGACTGGAATTCCGAAAGTTTCTTGAATGGCTGGCTCGGACAAGTATGCGAGAACTCTTCCATCAGGAGTTTCTATTTGCCTTTCTTGTGCATTATAGTGCAATGCGCATTCCACCATAAGTTCCGGACACTCTTTTGCTGGTGGAAATCCAGCTGCGTGAACAATTCCATTGCGCATCATTCTTCTCACAATTGGCGTAGGCAGATGTCCATCGCTTCCGTACATTCTTTTCCTGAAGTCATCGAGGTCAACGTGGCCAAGATTGGTGTCCACAATATGCTTCCACTTGGATTTGATCTTTGACTGCAGCTGCACACCTTGCTGGCAAACTTCATCTTTACCATCTCGAAAATAAATCTGCAAGAAAAAGCAAAGAGAATATTTAGAATTCGAAAATTAAAATCACTCTGAAAGATATTCCAGCTAGTTGTCCAATTAGACTTCGTGAAAAATCAAGCTGGAAAGAAAATAAATGATGAAATTTTATGCCAAAATGAAGTGGACAAATTAAATCTGCCTGGCTCTTCTGGACAAAAGAAATGATCACGATCACAATGCAAGCTGGTAAAAATTTGCTTCTTTCACTTTGCTTCAGACTTTTCTCACTTCTCTTGCCTTAGACCAATTTCTTCTCACACTTTTCTTTAGAAAATCGAATGATTGTAAAAATGAGAAGTGAAATCAATTATAGAGATGAGAAAATCGATCCATTTAGCAAATTTCCATTGTTTCCTTTAAATCGAGTTTAAACTTAGCTTTTACTTCGCTTCCAAGTGGCAAGTTTTATCTTCAACGATAGTATCTGGGAAAGTTTCCAAATTCAACGCCAGTTCAATAAAGCTCTTTTTGTCTTTTTTCCAATTTCAATTTTTTTGAAGCTTATCTCTTTGGGGTGTTGAAAAGTGAATAATTAAAATAATTAAAATAATTATTTTATGTGTCATTTCCAACCTGTTAATTTTTATGGCAACTTATTTTTGTCTAATGCAATTTTTGATTTTCGAAATTTGCCATTTGCCTTAGGCGAAATTTTTCTTCCAAAATTATTTTGCCATAATTTCTATCGTCCAATTTTATTTGGCCATGATTTTCTTTCGTCCAATTTTATTTGGCCATAAATTTCTTTCTTCCAAAGTCTTTGGCAAAATGTTAAACTTAGGAAAATATATCAATTTCTTCTAAGTATGGCGAAATTTTCAAGGCCAAACATATATTTTTAAATATTTCCAATGTCCATACTAAGGCAAAATTTCAATTTTTCTACTCTTGGATATGGCGGACTTCATTCAACTTCATGCTATTATGGAGCGGACTTCACCCATCTACTAGCCATCTTTTTCCATGCCCAAGGCGGACTTTGCTTTATCTATTTCCATATGTCTTCTTGCTAAGGGCGGACTTCCTATGTTATCATGCCATACAAGGCGGACTTGGCATGTTTCCTTGCCACTTTACATTTGACTAGGGCGGACTTTACCCATTGTCTTGCCATCCCAAGGCGGACTTTCTTCATTTGCTTGCCATTCGACCTTATGTCTAAGGGCGGACTTGCCATCTCCTCTTGCCATTAAATCTAAGCTGGGCAGACTTCATCAAATGTTGAGCCATTTCAAATGTGGTCCAAGGGCGGACTTGGGCTTGTGTCTTGCCATTTCATCTTTGGCCAAGGGCGGACTTGCCTCTTTCCTTTGCCACTCAAGGGCGGACTTCATCAAATTCCTTGCCATTCTATTATGCAGGTCAAACTCGACCAATCTTTGACATTGCCTACGTTGCTTGGCTGTAGCCTTTTTCCATCGATTTCTTCCTCTTCTATGCTGGTTATGAATCTTAGTCAAGCTTCCATGAATTCTTGCCATGAATTGCAGGTCGAACTTCATCTTCAGCCATTGATTTTGCCCTTCTTTCATGCCTTCACCATGATTTTCAGTCATACCTGGGCCATTTTGCCATGAATTTCTCAGATTTTTCAGTCTCCTCCATGAATTCTTCAGATTTTCTTCATGGTTTTCCAGATTTTTTCACCATTCTCTTCAATTTGTTGACTGATTTTTCATTTTATTCACCATTTTCTGTGATTTTTTTCCAGATTTTTCACCATTTTTCTGTGATTTTTTCCAGATTTTTCACCATTTTTCTATGATTTTCCAGAATTTCACCATGAATTCAAAAAATTTTCAAATTGATTTTCTGAGGGTTTCGTTGAGTTTTTTGAACTTCTGAGTGGATTTTCGAAATCCAGACCCCTTCCCAATATAGAAACTTTCTAAAAATAGAAATTTTCCAAAAATAGCAACTTTCTAAAAATAGACCCTAAAAAATAGGGATCTCAAAATTGCTCAAAAGTGCCAAAAAAGTAGGTCCTAAAAAATAGGGGGCTTGGGGTGAAAACCCTAAAATGTAGGAGATGTCAGAATTGACCGAAACGACAGTCGATCTTCGTCTCACGGGCTTCCTAAGTATGATGATGATGTTTGCACGACAATCCAGGCTAAAACTCTTTTGCTTGACTCGGGTGACCATTCAAAATTCAGACTCAAAACCTCAAACAGAGACCAGACAAAACAAGACGCGCGACGACAAAACCCTAAAAAGCAAACTACAAGGGTCCCCATTTGCAATGGGGCGAGGTGTGAATTAGGTCACAACAGGTCTATGCTGTAACTACTTGGCATCATACTTTGGTGTGGTCCTTGCATTTGCAATCTCTGATCTGACAGCCCACTTTACAGGCTGTAAATGATCAAACTCCTGAAATGCGACCTGTGGACTGATTGTGGGTCCACAATGACCCACTTCCCGAGTTGATTGTGCAAACATAGTAATACCAATGGGCACACCCTGCCGCTCCCCGAACTGTCACAGAGCTCGCTCAGACAACTGCCTCTCTATGATATGCTGTGATTGGATTGTGCGTCCAATCAAATACCTCATTTGTTGGCAATATAGTAGATGCTCTGCATCATTCTCCCAAGAGGCACACTGTCTATACGACCTCTAGGTAAATCCAACACGTAAATCTATCTTGTGCCTCCAATAGCTGACATCCCCAACATGTCTCTGAGTGACGACCCCACCATACATGAAAACATAGGGTAGTCTTGTAGGTAGATCTCTTGCACACACTCGTCTGAACATAGCAATATGCTCCCACGCCCATACGTGGAGCAGAGTGACCTCGCAACCAATAGAACAAGCTCCTCTATAGGCAACATTGTGAAGTTGAAAGTATAACGTGGCTAGAACACATGGGCCCCATGCATAAGTTGTGCCCTCATCCATCATCCCAGCTAGCATGCAACCCCATCCTATTGGGAAACCGTGTCCTCGTCGATAAGGCAACGGGACACCAACTATAACACTGCAAACTATGACAATTAGATGCTCATAGCGATCCACTAGGGTGTCCCATTTGAACTCATACTCCTCGACTCCTAAGTCGTCTGTCCCAAAACATTGTTGCATGGCAGCCAATCCGGAATCAGGGCCGTATGCCACTCTCTCCTTGTGGATCGGGATGCATAGGATGCACCATACATCCTCTAGAGTAACTGTTGCCTCTCCAGTAGATAGATGAAATGAACTAGTCTCAAAGTACTATCGCTTCGCCAATGCAATAATCAATCCCCGATTAGCCCTGATCTCAGGCATGAAAGTAACATAATATTGTCCTAGAGCATGAAGAGTAGCTCTCTCCTATGTCCAAATGATCGCAAAGCACCATAGAAGATGGCCGACTCTCTCAAATATACAACGGTAGCAGTCTCACTTGCGTTCAAACAACACATTGCGTCAATCATGACACCTGTCTAAACCTATTTGACCATTTGAACCCTAAATTTTTTTCCTAAAAATGCATTTAATTGAGCAATAGTCAGATGTGTCACTTTACTTAACAAATGCGTCGTAATACACTTGCGGCACACAATTTACGGCTCGACATAATGAATGCATCGTACTATCCTACATTTGCGTCGTTGAAATGTGTTAAATCCAACAAATGCGTTGCCACAATACAATTGCGGCTCTAAAATCAGTTGTGGCCCGCAGACGGTTGCGGTGCCACAAAACAAATGCAGTGCACATTTACACGTGGTCCTAAACTAAACAAATGTGGTGTTCGTGACAACGAATGCGGCGCAAAATTTTGCATTGCATCCGTCGCTGGGTTCTCGAGCTCTAAAATCTAGCCAAAAGCGACAAAATTTCAAAAATAGGATGGAGTACATACCGCGTCACTTGAGCCCTTTGGCTGCTTGTAGCTCCATAAATGCGACTTGCGATGACTAGCATTTGGAATTCCCACCATAGCTCCACTGCTCTATTGCTCAAGCTCACTCCTCTCCTCTCAAATTTTCAAAAGCTCAATGCACAAATGAGGAGAATGACCCCCTAAAGGCCTATTTGTAGACCTCCCAAGCCCTAATGGACCCCCCCATTTGTACTGGATGTACTGGCCGTAACACTAAATTGCTAATATGGCCGACCAAATGGACCTAAAATCATCATTTTTTGCCGTCTACACACTTAAACAAATAAAATTAGCTTGCTGGAAAATTTGTCAAATTTTTCGGAATTTTTACCAAATTTCTTGAGGGGGCATCACACTATCCGGTTGTCATTTGGGCATACCGGGGCAGGTCCTGAATGTATTCTTTTGATTTTTCTTTGACACAACACTTAAAATTGCATTGTATCAAAGGGGGAAAATGTAGATACCTGAAATTGTCCTAGCCTGCGAGCAACACTTTTACACTAATTATCGTCCTATTCCTAATGATTAAATAATTATATTATTTAATTATTATT
Organism: Sequoia sempervirens; assembly: GCA_007258455.2. Taxonomy (NCBI): domain Eukaryota; kingdom Viridiplantae; phylum Streptophyta; class Pinopsida; order Cupressales; family Cupressaceae; genus Sequoia; species Sequoia sempervirens. The sequence goes on from VDFB02012790.1 coordinate 7,403, forward strand.
TATTTTCGTATTCCACTATTAATTAAATGATTTAATATTATTTAATTAATTCACTTTAACCTTATTCCTCTTGATTAATTAAATAAATTCTATTTATTTATCTATGTCCCAAATTACCTTTATTCTTCTAAATTAATTAAATAAATTATCATTATTTAATTAATTATTCATTATCCCTTTCTAAATTAAATAATTACTTAATTATTTAATTATCCATAAATTCCTCAACATTATCCACTCCATAAATAAATAAAATAATTTATTTATTTATTTATCAAACCAGGACCAATATCATGCAACATATTAAGGGCTTTTAGCTTCAAAGAGGGCTGCATTTGATTCACAAGAGAGTCCTAGATAGAATCACAACTTATTCCATTAAATTCCTATTAGATCACACCATAAATGATAGAGGAAAGTGGTAGGCTAAAAGGAGATGTTTTCCATCCTCTTCATCTTGAAGGCAAAGGATACATCTATTTGGACCAGCAACATCACAAGTTGAATGTGATGAGCCTTGCTGGCTCACAACTCAAACCCCTGTATTTTTCTTATCTTATTTGTGTTTTTTTGTTTTTTAGAGAAATTTTCTAGACAGAAGAGAAGGGGCGTACAACATAAAATGCTTATAAAATGTAAATCTGAGCTATTTTCTATAGAATGGAAGTGCAAAAGGTATTATTTAACTGAAACAAATAGATCACAAATGATAAATGTATTCGAAAGCTTCCAAATTATTTATTTAGGAAAATAAGTCCAGTTTGCCAGCCAAGATGGTGAAAACTGACAAAATCCAGTGTAGGAAGCTACAGAATGCAATGTCTAGCCTAGAAACTAAGGTAGATGGTAGATATAAGCCAGACGCCAAAGAAGCTGAAGAGAAACCCTCAAAAGGAAAGGCGTTTCTCCTAGAGAATCCAAACGCCCTTGCACAAAGAGCCACGCACTTCAAGCAATAAGCCAAAATCCTCAACTCAGAAGGTACGACCATGAAGTAGAGTGTTTGCTAGATGAAGGAAGGACGCCATCTCTCAAACCCTCCTAAACTGATAAGGAAACTCAACAGAAACACATATTTAGCTCAATAGAACCTTTGAATGAAGCTCTCACAAATGCACTAATTCGACTAGTCTCTCACAGTCTCAAAAATGCTCAACACTGAAGAAAATCTCGTTCTCCAATGGAAGAAATTGCTCAAACCCTGGTCACAAAGAGTAGCACAGAAGAAAAACCCAATTGGCAAAGTCAAATGATCAAGAATAGAGTTTGATTTGCCAAAAATGCTTATATCCTCAAGGGGCACACATTTCAAGAAGATGACGCCATTTTTCATCATTTAAATCTTTTAAAATATAAATAAGTCACTTTCAATAGTTTGACTTAAATATTTTGGGCGCCCACTTTGAAGATTAAGTGATTTAATTTTAAATCACTTTTCATGAAATATTTAAGTGATGTAAAAAGTATAAAGTCAATTTGACTTTATAATAAAGTGTTAAGCTAATAATTAACTTAAATCACTTAAATAATCATAACTCTCTCAAAACTCCATGTAATTCTGTATCGTCAGAAGCTGTCAACCCTTGAATTGCCAAGGCCTGCTCTGAGCCAATCACTGAACTCTAAATTGAGAACGACAAAACTCCTCCAGATAATGTCACTGACCCTCTAAACACAACCTGTTAGCCTACGAGAGTCTGACTAATAGGCTAACCACCATCAAACATGATCATGCCGAAAAAGGGGACATTACATTGAAGGTGGCAAAATGGGTCCATACCTTGCACAATTTGAAAGCTAGAGATAGATCTGGAGCACTTGAGGTGATATAAAAACTACCAAGGCCTTCCACCAAAATGAGGAAGAGATACAGAAGGAGAGGATCTCTCTGATATAGATGGAGAACCATTTATAATCATAGGGAAAGGTGTGTAGCAAGCCATGATCCATTGAATCTTGCTATCATCAAAACCAAAGGCACATAAGATATCTTCCAAAAATTTCTAGCATACCTCATTAGAAGCCTTAGAAAGATCAAGGTTCATGAATTTGGAACTTTTCTTTTTAACATGCATAGAGTGAATAGCTTCTTAGATAATAACAATACCATCTAGGATTTGACACCTTTGACCAAACCCACTTTGTTTCAAAGAAATGATAGAAGGAAGAAACTATTTCATGTGGTTGAGGTTGTCCCTTGGGGGGATAAAATCCCCAAGCAGGCCTCCTAAAAGGAAGGATATATTAGGTGTTTTTGATCTCTAGGCTTGCACAGAGCGCAAGGAGAGAGCATATGCACAAGGTAGCACTCCAAGGAATACACAAGAAGACTTGGAACAATTTGCGATTTCTAATCCCCAGGCTCACCGAACGGTGCAGGGAGAGAGCATATGTCGGCAAATGATCTCAAACAAAGCACACAAGATTAATTGACCCTTTAGCAAAATTGAAGTGTTCCAAGATTAGTGAGAAAACAAGCGTCTTCGACTACATGTTGCAAGAAATGTTCTTAGGGGTTGATTCCGCTGATCTTCGACTATAGAAGTTGCATAAAGATGTTAGTGTGATTATAGGCCAAAGCAAGCTAGTGGATTAGTATTGACAAAACTTACAAATTTCATTCAAGGAATTGAAAATTACAAACATAATTATAGCTTTAAGATTCACCCAAGTGTAGCTCGCATTCGCCCTTGTATGAACAGATACCCCTCTGTATGATCAGGCAAGAGTAGTCAACGGATCCGCCCAAGTAGTGTAGATTCACCTATTTGCAGCATGTATGTGCTCGTTTGTGGATCGCCTTTGTACAATCAAGTTCGTCCATCTGCAAGTCACATCGGTCGCTAACTTGCAAGGAAAATGTTAGCTAATTATAGAATCAGATTTGTTGAAATATGCCCCTTAGTTTTTTCCCAATTTTTTGACAACAAATCCAGCACAATCACCAATGATTAGCATTAGCTCCAAAGATAATCAGCTTGAAAGTACCTTCACCAAGAATGTTCACCAAGATCCTATTGAATGCAAGGTGATAGCATATGGTGATGGGATCGTTAGCAATAAACTGAACTGAATTACAAGTTGGAAATGAAAGAGCAGGCGGTGATCCGACCATGAAATTCCACATTACCACTTATTCAGTGGGGGGAAGATATTGCAATGGAAGAGCAATCATCTGCTAACAGCAAGCATCCGCTTTTCAGCAGGCATCCACTTAAGCAGTGGGAATTCTCCACTTATTCAGTGGGTGAAATAAGAAGATACAATGAAATATAGAGAGGCTGATTCAGTACTACTGAAGCCAACAAATACAATTTGCTTATTACAATGATTTTTCAATAGAATCTGCTCCAAACTCACTGCAAAGATCACACTATATCTCCAATTACAAATATGAATAGAAAGACCAAGGAAACATAGCATGAAATGGAAATGCCCAGGTCTGATATAAAGACCAGCAAACTATGCAATCACTCAAATGCTCATATCTACTTTGGTACTTCACCAAATCACCTAAAATTGAAAGCTTATAATCACTAGGAGCAAGGTGACCACCCAGCAATGGATAAATCACCCAAAAACACCATAAAATGCAAGGCACGACTCCCAATGCTGTTCAAGAGAGAAGATACGGCCCATGGAGAAGGGCGACCTTCCTAGTAAATTCAATGCTTTGAAATAAAATCTGAGATTTAGCAACAAGGGGCACCTATAGCATAGAAATGAATTGAGCCAATACCCATAAGCAAAACAAATTCACTCAATGATTTATGAATGAAAATCTCCTTCAGCCACACATTGACCAGCAACGTGGAAACAAACAAAATCACCAAAAATGATGCTCAATCTGCTAACTCTGGATGAGAAGCAACCTCTTATCTAGCTAGGTGTTATCTTCCAAACACGAAACTGAATCCTTGAATTCTTGCTAGGAGGTATGCATTCCTTGAAGCCATAAACTTGAAGCCATTCCGACAGCAATTCGATATGATAGATAATGAATGAATGAATGAATGAGCAAAAGCCTGCTTATAAAGAACTTGAGGTGACCATTCAGCTTCCAACATTTCCCTCCAAAAGGGACGCCCCATTTCACTTTTGAAATATTTTAATCTTTAAAACATTTAATTCACCTCTTCCCTAGGTGTCCAAGTCTTGAGGAGACATAATGAACATTAAAATATTTAATCTCCTCCAAGACCACATTTTAAAACAACATTAAGTCATAATCTCTAGGCTAAGGGGCCAACATGGAAATATAATATTTAATGACTTAAATAATTTAATCCTCCAAAATGCACCTCAAAAGCCAAAAACCACAAATACTCAACTGTTTTGCTCGAAGTGGAAAACACACTGGACTGCTGCCAATCAGGACACTGCCAAAAATAGAACTTACTAAAAATAGTAAATTCAGGAAAGTTGCCCACTGCATTTGCATGTCATATCACTGCGAAGCTCTTTGAAAACCCAAAAAGAATTCACAATCCAAAACTTGAAACTCCAATGAGCAAACCTCCGAAATGGCCAACCGTTGTGACTTACTAAAAATAGTAAGTGTCGGGAAGGGTTGTCAGATGAAGATGCATGTTACACCATTCTGAAGCTCTCCAAAAACCCAGAAAGCTCCACTAGACATGCATTAGAAAAACTCACATGCAAGCCTTCAAAAAAGCATCCGAAACCTCTTGCAAAATAGGAAACCCTAATTTCCACTTTTGACTAGCCTACGGCTTCCCGAAATAGGCTATCAGTCACAGAAGAGCGATGGCTAAAATGGGGACATTACATTTGTCCCTTTAAAGTTGTATTCGCCCATTTGTAGAACGCTTTCACCCAAATAGCAATGGATTTGCTCGTTCGGAACCTAGAAACGTAAAAAAACACTAAAACAATTGAAAGTCCATGGTAGGTAAACTAAATAAATTAATTACCTTCAGACTGTAGTAGGAATTAGAAGGGGAATAGGAAATATTAATTAAATAATAGGTCATTAATTAATTAACATAGATGATAGGAAAATAGATGAAAAATAGGATAAAATTGACCAAACATAGTGGTCAATTTTAGGTGTCTACAATATATACATACAATTGTACCAAACCTGAGAAAATCTATTGAATTGCAAACCCAAACTTTGAACACATACTCGAACCCAAACCTGATTTGACAACTTGGGATTTTGGTGATAGTTTGGGGATGTTTCCGATGCAACCTTACACTCCCAAAACATAATTGGTATAGGGATGGCTAAACCCCCTAGGTTGTGTTTGCACACATTCCTAGTTTTTGTATATAAGAGTTTGAAATAAATGCAATTGTGACTTCAAATCTTTGTGGTTGATAGGTAATTGCATTCATTTGAAGTCCTTGGTTATCATAAATTTTTGAATAATCTTTTAAACTATTGTAAGGTTGCTATAAATTGCATACTTAGAGCATATAGTTACAAGAATTGAACTTGACTCGAACTCGGCAAGCTGTTTTTTGACATAGACTTGGACTCAATACTTAGACTCAACAAACTGAAAAAACCATGAAATATAGAGATTTTTCAGGAATTAAATCTTTTATTATGCAACCTTCAATAAATAAAATTTAAACACATAATAAATTAATCAAATGGAAGCTACTTTGATCATAGACACAAATATACATTGATCATAAAAGTACAAACGTGGATTTGAGTTGGAAACAACAGTTTTAAATATATAAATATTCTCAAGCATTTTAGGTGTTTAAAACTCGTGGATTATGATCTCCATGGCATCAAAAAGAAAAATCACATGGAGTCATGAACAATGGTAGAGAAGAGCTTGTATAACTCAGTCCAACATCATTACCTCTACGTGGGATCATGTGCTCGTATCTCAAATAGGTTTGCAATGCTTTTACAGCCATAGGAGCATTCCTTAGGATTGGGATTGACTTGGTAAATCAAAACCACAAACGTAATTGGGATTTAATTGGAAAAAAATTGACGAAATAAAAAAAATTGCTTTTCCATCTGACATGGCCTAAAATGATTTTTCTTCCTTTTTAAAACTAGAGTGGGGGTTTAAGGGGCAGCAACCTTCTCGGGATTTCAGGATAATGCCTAACCTAGGGTAGTGCTGGATAGAGGTTAGGGTTGAGGGGTGGAGCCCCTACCACCAAGTCCAAATTAAGGCCTTTGAGACCACATAGACCTTCATGGTGTGTACCATTTTTCATAATTTTATTATTTTTAACCAAGCTCAGATGCCACACATACATCAGTGTTAGTTTTTTTGTATTCAAAACAACATATTCTGGTAATACACTGAGCTTTTAACTCATTTTTGATTGTACAAACCATGTTTCATCGAGCAATACATTATCAATTCAGAGTTGCTCTCCACATTGGGTATCAAAGAAACATTGTTGAGAAGAAGTAGAAGAGGGTTGGTTGCATTCCATGAGTGAGGAGAAGCTATACAACACTCTTTCCGAGCCATTGAACATCTTGCTTGTAGAAGAAAACACAACCAATCTTAAGTGCAAAGATAATTGAAATCCCTTGGCATATTGTGTTGTTTGAATTTGGACATATTGCTGTCATTTTTGAAGTTTGATACTAAAGGACCATTGGACATGTTGCTGTAATTTTATAGCTTTATCTTTTTGATTTTTGCAGATGACTTAGTTGGTCAAGTTTTTGGGATGAGACTGCCAGTTTCCAAAAGTTTGGTAGACTTGGTGAGTCTAAATAGACTTGTAGAGTAATTGGGTATTGGGTCTTTTGGACTCATTTGCATTTGCTTGCTTTGGGACTTTTTGAGTCTATGCAATTCTTGGTGATTCTTGTAAGTATGCTCTAGACTGTACTCAAGGAGTGGGAATGCATTATATATTCCCCACAATTCCATAAAGTTTCTCCTTTTGCGAGATCACTAAACCAACCAAAAAGTAAAAGGGAAAAAATAAAGCTATAAGGGTTTAGGCTCTTCCAAAAACGTTGTTTAACTTTAGTCTTTTATCAAAAGATAAAGCAATAAGGAAAACCCTCTAAAACCATCTTAAGCCCAAGTTGTCCCCACCAATGATGTAAAAGGTGTAGGAGTTAATGGTGAACTCCCAACACCCAAGGAACAACTGCTAGACCAAAATATCTTCCACAAGAGAGAAAATGGCAATAATAGCTTGATTATGGATGCAAGATTAATTGATTGAATATATAAATGTACATATAATGCCTTGCTTATAAGGGCAAAGTTGTGAGATAGGATAGACAAGATCATGACATGTGTTGTAAACTTGTACAATAAAAGAACTACCTCAACATTATTAAATGACTTATGACACATGTATTAAATGCTATGATAAGATAAGATCACATGGCACTTAAGACTTCTAGAAAGATTCCCTAGGACCTAAGTAAACTTGTAAATAGGACCCACTAATGAATTAGTTAGATAAAACACCTATTTACACCAACACCCCCCCTTAAGTGTGTTGGTGTACGTTATATCATCCATCGAACACACAGAATAAAATGTCCAAACACACTCAATTCTCTTTTGAACAAAGTCACCGCGTATGCTAAGATTGCGAGAAAATCATATGGCGACTCCAAGGTTTCTTTCGTCAGGTCACGACATGTGGATAAGCTCAATGGGCGTTGTGATATGCTGGTAATACACAAAGGGACTTACGTTTAAGAATTTCTCACAAGTTCGGGACTTAGATGGATTTATCATTAAAGGCTTCTTCGTTTGAAACTTTCAGTTTGGATCTCAAAAAAAAGGGCAAAAAGATAAGGGTTTAGAGGATCTAATCTATGCCCAGGAATTCAAGAGACAGTAAAGATTAGGTGAAACGGGTAACCACGCTTTGTTTCACCTCCTTGGGACAACTACGCAAAGTGGGTGCAATCTTCAAAGGGTGTGATTATAATTTTCAAGCCTCGAATAAGACCGAAGTAAAGCATCCACAATCACAAGCTTAGGCTAACTTTACGCATCGGGTGAAAATCATCCATCCGAAGAAAGTATGAGCAATATTCCACCATTAATCTATACGATCAAATCTTGCATTCACTTAACAAACATTCAAAGCAAATTCTACTTAATTGTAATCTAAGTCTAATCTATGGTAGAAGAAGTTATGCAACCTTGCTCACTACTTGACAATAAAAGTGATTCAAAGCAAATCATGTAGAAGAGCTTTTATTATCGGAAATAGTCTAATGCAACAATTTCATACATTGTCTCCACACATTTACAAATGAGGGGTGAGCTCAATTTATAGTCTCCCCAATTACAATTCAATTGCCAAGATTGATTTAGGATCAACAGCCGAGATTACAAAATAAAACCCTAATTAGGGTTTGTCACAACCAACTACCTCTCGACCAATGAGAAAATTACTTTTGGGGACACTTTTCCTTCTGCTAAATATGAACCAACAATAAAATAGAAAGTTGTTGCATGTTGATTTGGAACAATTTGATTGGTTGGAAGATGACGAGGTGCCACCCCAGCGTGCTGGATGTCTTCCTTGGTCACTTTGGTCCTGTTCCATGTGCTTGCCTTAGAATATTTTTCCTTGCCGATGACTCTGTCCTTGGTGCTTGTTTTTTCCTAGCTTTGATCTTGGATTTGCTTTGAGACTTTGATTTCTTCTTCTCACTTGCATTTGAGGTCTGGAAGTCAGGACTTGAAGTTATTTTCTTTCATGATTGCTTTGAAATTCCTCCTGCTTGAATTGGATTGATGTTATTCCTTTGGATTTCTTCTCTAAATTCTCCAATTTGTGTCAAGAAATTGTCTAAGTATAGAAATTGTTTGGAACACTCTTCTTGTCACCATCTGATTTTGATTGGAAGCTTGTCTTTAATTCTTCAGGAGATGAAATCCGTCAAGAAGTTGCCCTGATTGCTTCAATAGGTCTGGGATTGTAGATGAAATCCCCCCAAGATGTCCGAATATTCTTTCAAGTGCCTTGAATTTGGAGAAGAATGCCTCTGTGCTTTCGCCACAATGGAGGAAATTGGAATTTTCTCGGTGAAGTATTTCCCATACTTAGCCAAATTTTGGCTATTCAAGTTTCATTTTGTAACTTAGCCAAGATTTTGGCCATCTCTTTGCTCGAATGAACTTTGCTTTTGGATTTGCCTCCAATTCTGAATTTGGCTTGTGCTAAGTAGGGCGGACTCCATCCTTGGACAAGGATTTTATTTACTTCCTCTTTATTTTCCTCTTCATTCTGTAATGTCCCCTTCTCATCAGTAATCTGTTCTGACACTCATCAGCCTATTCCGGAAGCCTGTAGGCGTGTGTGAGGTAAAATTAGGGTTTCCAGTTCTGAGGTTCTTTGGCATTTTTGAGAGTTTACTATTTATAGTAAATTCTATTTTAAGCAGTATGGAGTTTGTCAGCTTTCAGTACTTCATTTCCAGTTGGAGCAATTATTTGTAGTTCATGTCTGACCTTTTAAGGCATTTTTATGTTGAATAAAGGCATCGAGGTTATATTTTGCAGTTGACCCCCTTGGCCTAGGAGAACAACTTTAAGTTGTGTTTAAAAAGGGGACTTGGAAGGGTGACGCCTTCATGAGGAATTAATTATACTTTATTTATTGCCTTTTTCCTTGGTAAAAGTGGACGCCACTTTTAAATGAGATTCTTTTTAAATAAAGTGAAATTCATAAATATGCAAAAAGGATGCCATCTTGAGAAGTTGATTGTTTTTTTGGAAATTTGAAAAGACTCCTATGTCTTTTGGTGTACCTTCTTAGGAATCTGAAGAGTTTGTGAGCTTCTATTTAATGAAGGATTTTGCTCTAGCATTTCATCCATTCATGTTATCATATGTTATGCTGTCGGAATGACAAATGAAATCTTGCTTCGAGGATGCTACCTCCTAGCCAATTATCCAATTTCATGTTTGAAATACAACTTCTAGTTGGAATTCGCTGCTTCTCATCCAGACTAGCAGATTGTGCTCAACTGAAGAAGTTTTGATGATAATTCCAGTTTTTGAGTTGCTGATTCATACACAGCTGAAAGTGAAAATTCGAATGCATCTCTTAGAATAAATTTATTATGATTATGGGTATTTTTGCTGAGTGTTTGCTAAGCCAAGGCGCCCCCTCTTGCTAAGTTTGAGATTTAATTTTGAAGATTCTGATTTTTTATGCCAAAATCGCCCTTGAAGAGGGCCGTACCATTCATGGAAGCTTTGGAAATTGTGCCAGAAATATAGGTGCAGTTTGGTTGCTGTTTGATGATTAGAATATGTTCGCCTACCTTCTAAGAAGACACAGCAAAAGACGACATTTGATTTGGAGGTGAATTAAGTGAGTTATGAACATTTCATTGATTTTCATAGTTGCAGATTGATATTTCCAGTTTACTGTTTTCTGTATCAGACCTTTGAAGTTCTGATTTTTGATTCATTATCAGCAGTTAGAGAGTTAAATAATTGTAAGAGATCATCTATTACTCATGTGTTTAAAGTCTATTGTAATTCATATGTAATTTGCAGCTTATTTCTTATTTGTAAAAACTGTAAACAGTAGTACTGTTCTAGTTTTAATTGCTGCAATTAATTCTCCTTCTTCTCACATAAGTACCCCTGGATGGTTTACCGCCAGTGTGGATAATTTGATTGTAACACTCTTGTACCCACTTCATAGTGGTGAATCCCCACAATTCTGTGGATGCCCGCTGTAGCGGATGAATTAGTTTGTAATAGCTTCATGTCTGGTTATCCGCCTATCAAATTCTAGCTTTCAATTTAACACTCCGTCATATGTTAGCACCTCGCCCTCAGTGGGATCTTGAGTGCACATTCTTGACGTTGAGTAGTTTCTTTCAAGTACTTTCCTTTAGCTCCTCCGCCATATGACAACACCTATCCTTCATTGGGATTGAGTGTGCATTCTTGGTGTGAGTTCATTTCAAGTTTGGTTTTCTATTTGGAGCTAACACTAACCAAGTTGGCTAAGTGCTGGTTATGTTGTGTTAATTTATCGAAAAAATTGGTTAGCATATTTCACATTCCTCTTGTTTTCTTTCCAACACTCAGCCAGTTTTATGAATTTCCCTCCTCAAGGTACCAACACTTAGTCAATTTTCTGAGTTTTAGCCAATTTCTGATCCTCTCCTTGGGCGGACTTTACATGAGCTTGGACGTTTTCTTTCTTGGCCTAAGTCAGACTTCAGCCACTTTGGACAAACATATCTTAGGCCAAATCGGACTTTATGTTGGTTTGGACATGCTATGCTTGGGCAAAGTCGGATTTTCTGTTGCTTGTGCCTTTCCAATTTTTGAATATTTTACTTAGCCAATTTTTTTTTTTTGAGTTTCCTTGGCTAGGCGAACTTCATCAAGTCTTGGACAAGTGCCTGGCGGACTTTGTGATGTGTCTGACATTGTCTCCTTGATGCTAAGGTGGACTTCCTTGGTGCCTCTCCATATGCATGGCGGACTTTGTAGCTTCCTTTGACAAGTCTCTAGGCGGACTTTGCATCATGTCTGCCATTGTACTTGGGGGATCTTATGGATGTCAGGACATGCCTTCTTTCTTTTCTATGGTGGATTTTATTGTCTTCATGCCAAAGTTGGACTTGCTAATGGTTTGGACATTCTTCTTTCTATCCAAGTCGGACTTTCTTGCCCTCATTCTGAGGTCGGACTTCAAGATAATCTTGACATTTTGCCCATGGCGGACTTTGGAGTTAGCTTGATATTTCTTCTCTAGACATTTCATGCCTTAGAATTTTCCATCATGCTTGAGGGCGGACTTTCTCTTTGCTTGGACATCTTCTTACTCCAACGTAGGGCGGATTTGCTAGCATATTGGACATTCTCATTGGGAAGGCAGACTTTGAACTTCTCAAGCCAAGGCGGACTTCAAGGCTGGCAAGACATGCTCCCTTTTCACTTGGGAGGACTTCAAGACATGTTTGCCATATTTTCTTCTTTGACACTTAACCATTTTCTGAAATTTTATTCCCCAAGGTGCCCATACTTAGCCAAATTTTTAAGTTTTTCTCTCCCAAGGCATCCATACTTAGCCATTTTTGTGAAATTTCTTCCTTCTTCCAAGCTGGGCGGACTTCAAGGTGATCTTGACAAGGTAGGGCGGACTTTCCAACTTTCTTTCCATTGTCTCTTCAAGTGCTGGGCGGGTTTTCCATGATGCTTGCCATCTTCCATCCAAGGCATGGCGAACTTCCAAAACTTTTTTCCATGGCTGGGTTGACTTCCAAAACTTTTTTCCATGTCTGGGCGGACTTCCAAAACTTTTTTCCATGTCTGGGCGGATTTGGAAGAGTTCTTGTCATTGTCTTGGGCGAATTTGTTCAGACTTACATCATTTCAGCCAAGAATCTGACGCCTTTTGGTTGATTTTTCATTGATTTTCTCATTCTGGAGGTTTGATTTTTCATGATTTTTGCATTGTTTTTTCCAGATTTTTCATTGCTTTTCCATGCTTTTCTTGATTTTTCATTGATTTTTGCTTGATTTTTCAAATTTTTGGCCTGATTTTTGCTTCTAAAAATGGAAATATTGACTCTTTGACCAGGGTTGACTTTCTAAAAATAGAAAAAGCAAAATCCTTGAAAAATAGGGATCTCAGATTGGTCCAAAAATGCCAAAAATGAAAAAAGCAAAAAAACAAAAAATCCCTAAAAAATAGGAATTGTTAGAATTGGCCCAAAGCTCAGGCGATCCTCGTCTCCCGAACCTTTTTAGCACTTCCGTGACGTTTAGGCACTGATTCAAGCATGGATTCTCATCTTGGCTTGGCTGACTCTGAGAAGACTGACTTGAAACTCTCAAAATGATGAACTCATTGTAAAAAGGCTGGTGATTAGCAGTTGCGATGCCAAGGCAAAAAAGCGAAAACAAGGGGTCCCCATTTGTAATGGGGCGATGTGTGAAAAGGTCACAACAAAGTGCAACTTAGGGAGTAGATTATTATGCAAATGATGCAAAATGAGAAGATTATTATGGGTCCCTGCTAGTAGGCCATGTTAGGTACCCACATACGAATGCAATATCTCAGATATAGAGAAGAGGAAAAAACCTAGTGGGACAAAACTCCTTTCCAAAAGAGAGAAAAGATGCAAACAAGGATGTGTTGTGATGTTTTTCACACATCGCCCCATTGCAAATGGGGACCCCCTAATTTTGGCTTTTCTTTTCGTTTGTTTTGTTTTTGTCTCTCTTTTCTACTGTCTATCTTTTCGGGATTGAGCTCGTCTTTGAGCTTAAACGTGAATTTTGGCCAAGTCTGAAATTAGGGTTTGAGTCTTTCCAGCCAATTTGAAGTCAAACGAGGTGAATATATTGAAAATAAAGACTAACATTGTTGTCAGTGTGCATCCAGCAGGCTTCCAGCCAAATTTCACCAGATTCCGAGGTACTTACTATTTTTAGTAAGTTTGCAATTAAGGGCAGTTCATCAGCATTTTCGAGATTCCAATCATCACACTGCATTCAGAGTATATCAGACTGCTTGCATGCCAAATTTGAGCAAAAACGGACAACTTACTATTTTTAGCAGTCCGGCTTCCGGAGCAAATTCAGGGTCCAGATCAGAGATTTTCTTTGCATGTCTGGATATTCATACAGGTTTTTCGAGACCTTCGCGATGATATAACATGCAAGGCAGAAGCGACCACTTTCGAGGATTGACCTTAGAGGCTATTTTTAGGGTTTGCATGTCGAGCTTTTCTTTGCATGTTAGGTGATTCCTGATGGGTTTTTCGAGAGCTTCGCGATGGTGCGACATGCAAACAAGGATTCTCACTCAGTAAGGAACTTGCTATTTTTAGCAGGTGTGTCCCGGCAGCCGCTTCCCAGCAGTTCAGAATCACAAGCCGATCGCAGTGCCGCAGAAACGAGAGCAAACAGAGATCTTTTGATACGCATGCAATGCAAATTAGGGTTTCCAGCTTCGGAGCCTAAAAATAGGCATCAAAAGTCAAAATCTTCGAAATCCGATGTAAACCACCGCGATCAGTGTCCTTCAAGCTATCTGCTGGTGAAATTTCAGGTCAAACGGAGCAGTTACTATTTATAGTAAGTCAGATTGGAAGCATGCTAAAAATAGTAAATCAGTTGCATGCATTAGTATCAACAAACAAGTCACGTGGTGAGGATCGCCTCATTCAAATTTCAACTCGATCGGAGCTTGGGAGCTATCAGAAACAAGAGCTTACTATTTTTAGTAAGCCACCTTCGAAAACAGGCTATAAATGGCAGGCTTTCTCAGAATGGCAGTGTCAGCAAGGTAATGGAGTCACGAAGATCCAGTGTTTAAAATTTCAAAGCAACCTGAGCTTCAGAGACGCAAAATTAAGGGGCTTACTATAAATAGCAGGGCATGAAATACTGGCGAAAAACGATGAAAAAAGGACTAAGTCTGGAGTTCATCCTTCACCACCATCAAAATGCGCCCACTTCAGCTGGAGGCCTTGAGAAAATACAAACTGTTGAACTTCCTGCAGGAACTTGAAAATGCGCCCAGCTCAAGGTGGTGACACAAAAAAAATTCTAAGTCTGAGACTTCGTCCACCTCTAGGGGTAAAATGCGCCCACAGGCAAGCTGGAGGCATTCAAAAATTTTCTAAGTATAAAATCCACCACACAGGGCAAAATGCGCCTAAGGTGAGAAAAGTCAAAGAAAAGTCAACACCCTTCATCCTGTTGGCAAGGCAAAATGCGCCCACTCTAAGAGGTTGATAAAAAAAAAATTTCTAAGGCATGGAGATATCCTCCACCACCCTCCATTTGCGCCCATCCCTCTCATGCAGCAAATGCGCCCAACAAGAAGTCAAGGCTGGCCGTTGGAAATGTGTCATCCTCCACACATGCTGAAATGCGCCCACCTCATAAGCAAGTTGCTAAAAAAATTCTAAGTATAAGTTTCATCCAGCAAGGGGTATGAAATGCGCCCAAAGGAGAGAGGGGGTCAAAGCAAAGTCAACCTTTTTTTTTTATCCTCCTCCACATAAGAAATGCGCCCAAAGCTGCCAAGTGAAGACAAAATAAGGAAGGCAAGGTGGCGTTGCATGTGTTTTATCCACCTCCCTATGCTAAATGCGCCCAAGATGGAGATGGCCAGAGGAAGAATGAATTTTCCTAAGGCGTTAGAAGTTGAAGCTCACAAGCCCAAATGCGCCCAGGAGGTTGAAAATTGATAAAGAAAGTTTCTAAGTGTCAAAAATGGAAGTGCAAGGTATGAAATGCGCCCAAGCTTGCTAAGGGATGAAGAAATTTGCTAAGGCATGGGTAAATCGGCAGGAATAAGTCAGAGGATGCCAATTGCACAGGGTCAATGAGAAATTTCAAGCCAGAGCAAGGAAATGTGCCTGGAGATGAAGAAATAGATTAAATTTGCTAAAAAATTATTTTCTAAGGTTCAAAAGTCAGAAAATTAAATGAACCCGTTCGTTGGGTACCCATGGATTCCACGTGTTCTGGAGAAAATTTTCTTCTGGGTATCGAAGATTATCGATGAGGAGTTGATTTTAAGGTCTTCCATGCTTCGCTTCGGCCTTTAGGGTGAATATTTTTGATGGGCGCCAGGTTGATGAATTTCCTAAGGGAAATTTGAGAAATTTTCTAAGGCATGAAATGAAATGTGGTTGACATAAAATTGCCTTGGCCGATGAATTTGAACGTGATCGCCTAGATAATTTTTGATCAAATTCCTAATGAAGGGATTTCTTCTCGAATCTGAGTTGGATGAAATATCAGAGTGAAGTGCGCCAGGCGGAATGCAGGATGGGTTGAAAATTTGGCTAAGGCACAAAGAATTTGAACGTGAAGTTGGCAAAGGAAAAACGATGAGCCCTTGAGGATCAAAGCGAGAAAAATCAGGTAAGTAAGGTGAATTTATATTATGAAATGTTCTAATACTCTTCTCCTCGCTTGTTTTGCAGGAGGAACGTCGAGGCCAGAGCACGATGTTTGGAGGTGGTGAAGCACGATGATATTACGACCTTCGGAGGAAGATAAAGTTTTGAAGGAAAGTTGCAAGAAATGGCTAAGTGTTGGAGTTTCTCCTCAAGAATCCAATGTGCACCCATGGCAAGCGGAAATGATCTAGTCCAAGGCTGAGAAGTCCTTCAAATTCAAGAATGGAAGTTCGAGCAAGGGTCAAGGAGAAAATCAAGAGCGGTCGGAATCCAGATTCTACCAAATTCTATTACTCGAGGTGGCAATCTTAAAGTCTCTTTTACCCTCCTCCAAGCGATCATCAGAATTGGCCGAGTACGAAAATCAAGAACAGTGTGAACGCGTCCGTAGACGGGAATCTTCTAGAAGGGTGGCGGCCATTAATGACACATTTATTACCCCTCTCCTTTGTGGCGGTTTTTAGGGCAAATCATGTTTAGGGCTGAGGTGGCACGATCTGGGCCATCCAGCCGATTGTAATCTGAGCCGTCCGTTGGACTTGGCCAGCTATATAAAGGGGGAGTCCCCCTTATTTGTGCCTTCAGTAGACAATAGACAGTAGAGAAGATTAGAGTAGGAGTTAGAATAAAGAGGCAACTTAGAAGTAGCTTAGAAGTAGATTGATAGTGTAGTTGGAGGAGAAGGAAAGTTTTCCTTTGAAAACTTTTGTAAGAGATTGTCGTGTAAAACTTTCATAATAAAAGATCTTTCATTGATGGTGAAATTCATCTTTGTTGTGGATAGCTAGCGAGGTTTCTTCATCCCTTCTACTTCAAGTAGCGTAGAGTAGCGTAAATTTCATTTTCATGCAAGTAGATAGTAATTGTGGAATGTGGTCTTTAATTTGAACAAACTTCGTCTATCCATACCACTAGTGTGTTCGCTGATGGTGAATGTGCCTTGTGTGGTCAACTGGAATATCATGTACTTAACTTCGATCATGATTTGTATGTTTGTATGCGTCGTTGTGATGGTATTTTCATGCTAAGTTGTGATATGAACATCTTGAACTACTCCTTTGAAGATTGCACCGGTTCTGTGGAGGCTGTCCGAAGCGAGGCAAAGCAGAGCCTGGTTGAAGCTTGCGAAGATTGATCGCCATATCCCACACCTTAGAGTAGATTAGAATCTTCTTGACCTTACCTCATTTCAATTCAGTACTTTCTGACTAGAATAGGAAACTCGCGCTTCATAGACAAATCCTTCGAGCATTTTAATTCCTTTCTCCGCTGCTAAGCAATTCCGTAAGTCCCCTTGAAATACCAGCAAATCACATCGAGCCAAACTGAGCCTATTCGCACTGAAAGAACCTTGGAGTTGAACGCACGAACTTTCTTGCAATCTTAGCGTGCAGAATACTTTGATCAAGAGAGAATAGGGAAGCCGTTGGCAACTTTATTCTGCGTTGGTGCGGTCACGAAAAACACATCAACATGATGATGTATGGAAGACTCAATGATAACCCCCAAGGACTACATCCATCATGAATATACAATCAATAACCCCCCCATAAGAGGGAAAAAGGTAGACAAGATATCCCACTCTCCCTCCCCGCCCACAATGTGTAATCTCTTGCAAAAATGGTGAATGCTTGAAGACAAAACATAATCCAATGCCTACAAACAATGTTTCTCCCCTTGGGAAGAGGATAGACCAAGTACAAATGTAGGAATGCTTCCCATTCTAGATAGGAATTGGTAGGAAGAAGAATCCATATGTATGAAGATTGTGTCTTTGAAATTTGCTTATGTGTTGCCAAGTTCTTGTTAGATGATGATGATGCCACAATCCAATCAGGTACATGTCCAATCACAACAAAATATGACAAACCAGGAACAAATGGAAATTGATATTGAACTAACTCCAAAGACAAAGATTAAGTGACAACAGTTGTGCCATTGAGATGTACTCGAGTTTGATATTTAGCTAAGAATCACCTAGAGTTAATTACAACAAGCAACCATTCAATTACAACAACTTAGATTTATTATAAACACGTCACAATATATATATATATATTCACAGATTTGAAACACTGTAAGCTCGAGTTAACACATAGTCATGAAATTGAACATTGCACTGAATTCACAAATCATGGCAATCGCACAATATACTCAGGTTAATGCCACAATGATCACAATGCTCAATTGATGAATTGAGTCTCTCGATTGCAAATCAGAGAGACTGCCCTGGCGTCAACACCCTCGCGACAGTATGAGTGGAAATAGGGTGATGTGACCACAACACAACACAGTGCTGGAGCCGATCCAGAGTTTTCTCCTGGATATTAGATGAAAGATATATGCCTTCAAGAGACAACCGCTACCTGTTCTACTTGAGTCCTTTAGTTGCACGAGCTGCCGTGATGAAAAGACCCGAAATTATGATGCAGCGCCAATTAGATGTATAACAGGCCTGTGTCGCTAATTGCAATGGATCACAATGCTCTCTTGTGTAACACCTTGTTGTGACCTATTTCACACATTGCCCCATTGCAAATGGGGACCCTTGGTGGTTTGCTTTTAGGGTTTAGCTTTGAGTTGCAATGTCATAAGCTCTATTGCTCCCGAGAGTTTCAAGTCAGAGTCTGGAGTCATCACCCGAGCCAAGTAGAGAATTCAAGCCTGAAACTGTGCTTAGATGTCATAGAAGTGCTCAGAAGACCCGGAAGACAAGGATCGCCTATGCTTTCACTCAATGCTGACACTTCCTACTTTTTAGGGATTTTGCTTTTTTCATTTTTGGCACTTTTGGACCAATCCGGGATTTACTATTTTTAGAAAGTTGTTTTTTTGCTTTTTCTATTTTTAGTAAGTTTCTATTTTTTAGAAAGTGCTAGGTCTTGCAACAGAGTCGTCGTTTCCACCTTTAGATTGAAAAGGCAAAGAAAAATCAAGAAAATCAATCAAAAAGCAACCAAAAATCAGGCCTTTAGATAAAAAATCAATCAAAAAGCATGCAAAAAATAAAGCAAAAATCTGGAAAAGCATGTAAAAATCAAGTGAAAAATCTGGAAAAAATCAGAAAAGGCAAGAGATTCATGGCGACAAGCATGAAATTCATGGTGAAAAATGGCCTAAGTCTGGAGAAGTCCGCCCAACAATGGAAAGACTAGAAGAAAGTCTGCTAGCACTTGGAAGGAGAAATGGAAAAGCATCTTGGAAGTCCACCCTCACCTTGAATGGGAAATGGCAAGCTTATTGGAAAGTCCGCCCATCATATGGAAAGTTCACTTTGAAGTCCGCCATCTCTTGGAAAGGCATAAAGAAAATCCGCCTTGCATTTTGGAAGAAAATCCTCCACATCTGCCATCGAGTGGAAAGGAAAACATAAAGTCCGCCTTACTTTGGGGACACTTGGAAAGACTTGAAGTCCGCCTAGCCTAGTGTGGAGTTGGCAAAACATTTTCAAAGTCTGCTATCATTTGGAAGAACATCAATGAAGTCCGACCTAGGAGAGGAGGATATGAAATAAGTATAGAAAGTCCGCTATAAGTTTGGAAAATTCATTCCAAAGTCCGCCATATTACAAGATGAATACCCAACAAGCCTCCAAGTCTGACCCATCAAGTAAACTTGGGAAGAAATCATCAAAGTCCACCCTATCCATGGGATAAAGTCATCAAGGTCCGATCTACATTTGGAGAAAATGAATGGAAAGAAATCTTGGAAGTCCGCTATAAGGAATGATGAAAATGTCAAGACATAGACAAAGTCCGCCATGAAGAGAATGTGGCAAGAAAACTCCAAAGTCCGAACTTGGAAGGAAAGGGAGATAAAAATCTATGAAATTAGATAAAATTTGCGAAAATAAACAAAAAATACATGGATAAAATAAAGTATTAAAGATTGGAAAATCAAAATCCCCATATAAAACCTTTAATTATTTTTCAACACTTAGCTAAAAATTGAGCTACAAAGGAAAACCTAAAGAATTTGGATAAGGATGAAGATGGTGCCTAGAGAAAATTAGAAACTTGCCTTGATAAACGAGAAGAAAACGAGTCTAAGTTCGACGAACTTAAGAAAAACCATGAAACTGCTAAATTAGATTGAACTTCTCAACTTTATAATGAGTTTCAATAAGTCATTTTAACAAGCTCGATTTGAGAAGAAGTTAAGCTCTCTCCAATTCACGAGATATAGGAATTTCAAGAGATAAATTTTTTTTTGAGAGATAGAAATTTTAGAGGTTGAGTGGTTTTACAAGGCGAAGAACAGGGGAAAAGGTAAAATTTTGAGTTGAAGATCAAAATTTTCAAAAGGGTCGCTTGCTTTTTCAGTGATAAAGGCAAAATTTTCGAAGTTCAAAGTTGAATTGCCATCCAAAGAGTATAACTCCAGAATTTGATGGAATTCTTCATTTTTACTTCTGTCTTTATTTATCCTCACAAAACTTACTAAGTGTTTTTACTTTCAGCTTGTTTTTTTTCGTAGAATCTAACCTTCAACAGGCTGAAAGTTAGAATTTTTCAGGGAGAAAATTTAAAGAAAATCATAATTAAAAGTTATAAAATTAATATATTTTCTTTTCTCGCAAGTTGATGACCACCCCTGGAGAATCTTCGAAGAAAGCACAAATGAAGTTCGCGAGCAAAGGAGTTCAACAAGAATCAAAGATTAACTCCAAATGGAAGAACATCATGGATACGGACCTTGGACACGTAGACTTCGAGGAATTCAAAAAAGGATGTATGGACTAAACAGACTCCTGCCAACAACAATTGCCCGCCGGATGATGTAGAATGGAATTGTTCAAGTTGTTGGATTTCCTTCGGCAGTCGAGTGTGCTAAGTTGATGGTCGAATGCACCAGGCATTACAATCCACAAGAAAGACAAATCATTGCTCCCGATGGAAGGATTTTGGCACATCTCAGAGAGCTGGCCATCCAGGAAGCATTCGACATTCCTAACTACAACAGGACTTCATATAAGACCAAAGAAGAGGCAAGGGGAATTTTTGAAGACTGGATAGATCAGTGTGCAACCGTCATCAAAACATGGTTGGAAAAGCCAAGGGCTTCTGTAAAGAAAATGCCTAAGAAATTGCGCTGAACAGACTTCAAAGAAGACTACGGTGATATAATCTTGCTTTTGAACAGGGTAATGGGCAGTCCTCAAGGCGCGCCATTCGAAACATGGATGTACTTTTTCATCGATGAGATCACCTCAGGAGTCAGAATGTTCAACTAGTCGAGGATAATCTGTGACAACATCCATGAGCAGTTGATGAACTTGGAGAGGACTAAATCGTTCTATACGAGTTCCTATGTTATCTATCTATTGGCAAGAGCCTATAGGTATTCCAGATTAATATGCAAAGGCGTTGTAGGCAATGAAGAAAATGAATTCAAAGTATATGAATGCTACCCCCAATTATAGCTGTTTGCAAAATCTCACTTCAGAAGAGCGCATGATGCATTCCTAATGTACATCACAAGGATATTGCAAGGAGGAACGCATCAAAGGCTGACCCATGAAGCTAAGAGCCTTATCAGCAAATATGGATCCCGATATATCCAGTTTCCGAGATTCACTTACATCAGAATTCAAGGATTCACGGGATGTCCGTTCAAGCTCCCAATTTATCCCACCCACAGAATGATTTTGCTTGAGGTTCTTAGACAACTTGAAACTTATCAAAACTTCTAGAGAGTATAGAGCAAAGCAGCCATCACTTTTCCATTCTTTATTGGAAATATGGAAGAATCTTGCTTGTCGGCACAGGCAGCTGAAGGTGCCCGACTAGAGATGCAATGGTATCCATTTACGTCCTATCGGTCCAAAGCTAATTTCGACCCTCACCATCACATCAGGGCCGTGAATGGAGTAAAGTACAAACACAAGGTAGATTTGGAAGACTACTGGGCCAATGCTGTGGATGAATTTGATGTTAGAAAAAGATTATGGTCCAGATTGCCGGTCAGCTTAATCAGGACAATTGAGCTCTTCCGTGTGCCAGATCAATTGGAAGATGATGGCGAGTATATGCAGCCAGGTTTTGATGAGAGTCGGCCTCTTCTTCCTGTAAGATGGTCAAAACTAGAGCTTTCAGACTTGACCACCTTCATGAGACCAGTCGTCAAGTATTCGCAATGGTGGGTAGACCAGCAGACCAAAGAGTTACGGCAAAAGAGTGTGCCTTTGACATACACTTTGATGGGCGAAGCAAAATCTTACTCCTCAGATGCTGGTGCGTCCTAAGTAGATGAGCCAATCGAGAGCACCAATCCCAAGAAAAGGAACGAGGCAAAAGGAAAGGAGATTGCAAATGAAGAACCTACCAGAAAGAAGCAGAGATCAAAGCCCCTTCATTCTGCTGTGTCCGCAAACATAAATGAAATATTAGACATTGATGAGTCTTTGGGAGACATAGGGATTCCTTCTCCCGTTCCTGTTCAGCCAGAGGATGATGAGCCTCCATCTCCCACAAGCACCGAGATTCTGGAGTCTGACAATGAAGTTGACATTGTAGATAGTGAATTTGAAGAAGGAATGATTTCAGCCCTTAAAGGAATTCAAGAGATTCCGGATGCACAAGATATCCAGGAAGAACAAGACACTAAGCAACCTACTATCCTCGGTTGGCTAATAGAGAGATTGAAGATAAAGGAACAAGAATAAGTTTTGGAAGATGACATGGCCGATTTCTTGGCCAGATTGGAAGCAGTCAGTGTAAGGAAGTGTGATGTCCCCGCTCTAGTCAGTTCTCTGGTACAGTTGAGTTAGCCTATCTCTTGGACCCTTGTAGGCTAACTGGTTGTGTTTAGAGGGTCAGTGACATTATCTGGAGGAGTTTTGTTGTTCTCAGTTCAGAGTTCAGTGATTGGCTCAAAGCAAGCCTTGGCAGTTCAGGGGTTGACAGCTTCTGACGACACAAAATTATATGGAGTTTTGAGAGAGTTATGATTATTTAAGTGATTTGAGTTAATTATTAACTTAACACTTTATTATAAAGTCAAATTGACTTTATACTTTTTATATCACTTAAATATTTCATGAAAAGTGATTTAAAATTAAATCACTTAATCTTCAAAGTGGGCGCCCAAAATATTTAAGTCAAAGTATTGAAAGTGACTTAAATATATTTTAAAAGATTTAAATGATGAAAAGTGGTGTCATTTTCTTGAAATGCGTGCCCCTTGAGGATATAAGCATTTTTTGGAAAATCAAACTCTATTCTTGATCATTTGACTTTGCCAATTGGGTTTTTCTTCTGTGCTACTCTTTGTGACCAGGGTTTGAGCAATTTCTTCCATTGGAGAACGAGATCTTCTTCAATGTTGAGCATTTTTGAGATTGTGAGAGACCAGGCGAATTAGTGCATTTGTGAGAGCTTCATTCAGAGGTTCTATTGAGCTAAACCTGTGTTTCTGTAGTGTTTCCTTATCAGTTCATGAGGGTTTGAGAGATGGCGTCCTTCTTCATCTGGCAGACACTCTACTTCATGGCCGTACCTTCTGAGTTGAGGATTTTGGCTTATTGCTTGAAGTGCGTGGCTCTTTGTGCAAGGGTGTTTGGATTTCCTAGGAGAAACGCCTTTCCTTTTGAGGGTTTCTCTTCAGCTTCTTTGGCGTCTGGCTTATATCTATCATCTGCCTCAGTTCCTAGGCTGTACATTGCATTCTGTAGCTTCCTACACTGGATTTTGTCAGTTTTCACCATCTTGGCTGGCAAACTAGACTTATTTTCTTAAATAAATAATCTGGAAGCTTTCGGGTATGTTTATCATTTGTGATCTATTTGTTTCAGTTAAATAATACCTTATGCACTTCCATTCTGTAGAAAATAGCTCATATTTACGTTTTATGAGCTTTTATATGATGCGCCCCTTCTCTTCTCTCTACAAATCTTCTTTAAAAAACTAAAAAAAACACAAATAAGATAAGAAAATACAGGGGTTTGAGTTGTGAGCCAGCAGGGCTCATCACAGGAAGCCTGCCAAAACATTCTCCACTATCCAAAGAGATGAAGCCGGCCATCGTACAGTACAAATCGCTATACCGACAGTTGATAAGTCTAGGGAGGATATTACTCCTCAGTAATATGCCATCACCACTGTCGACTTGGGCCCAACCACGAAAGGACAGGAAGTGGAAGACTTAGATAATTCAGTTGCTACTATCAAAGCAAGGTTGGAAAAGGAGGGAGCCAAGAAAAAGGAATACAAATGAGAGGTTGAATGACTAATAGAGTATATTCAGCATCTAACCAAGCCTCTCGATCAAACTAGCTTAGTGGCTCTTCCATTGATGAACACTTCCTAGGAGACTTTCGAAGAGGAGAAGACTACAGCCAAGGAAACCAAAGAATGGATGATTAGCAAAAGTGAAGTGGCTGTATTTGCAGAAAAACTAATGTTGGCATACGGGAAAACTTCCTCTTTCCTCTCAAGAATTACAGTTCTAGCAGAAACGTGGGATAATGCTCAGGATATCCAAGATAGAATCATTCCATGCCTCAAAGTGCTTAAAGGAGTTCCAAAATAGGAACTAGTTGATGGAAAGGTGATTGCAGCAGGTGCAATAAATGACTTCAACAGTTGGTACATGGCATTGATTACATGGAATGAAGTCCTAGAGAAGGTAAAGGGTGATACTATCCGTGTTGAGGAAAGGACAAAGGAAATCCGGGAGAAGATTCTATCTGTGGTTGCAGATGCACTTGAGAAGGACATTGTTCGGGCAAATAACATGCAACTTGAAAACTTTAAGCACAAAGTTCAAGAAATCTTCTTCACCACCACTGGGATGATCCTCAGACAAAATTTGACTAAGGCAGCCGACTTCCTATCCATTTGGCATGCCTTCCAACGGCAGGAATCAGAGTGGGAAATTGCTTT
The DNA here is from genome assembly GCA_007258455.2 of Sequoia sempervirens. Taxonomy (NCBI): domain Eukaryota; kingdom Viridiplantae; phylum Streptophyta; class Pinopsida; order Cupressales; family Cupressaceae; genus Sequoia; species Sequoia sempervirens. The sequence goes on from VDFB02012790.1 coordinate 32,180, forward strand.
TGTAGAATGTTCAGATGATTTGGATCTGCTAGAATACAAGGTCAATGCATTGCCTCTTGTCACGATCGAGGAGGTCAACACAATAGTTTCTAGATTCATACAATACAATGCCACCAAAGAGGATAAGGATGCGCCTCCCCAAGGATAGCTTTTCACACCAGTTCACTCACTGTTAACTCATTAATCACTGATTGTATTCTGGGAAACCCTAATTAGGGTTACTGTCTTTTAATCTCTGCCATTGATCTTGAATTAATCTTGGCCGTTTATTTCAGTTTTAAAACTCTATGTAAACTCTTGTTTTCCCATTTCATTGCAATGGGAGAGAGACTTATGAAATTGTTGCTTAAGATTGCTTTGAGAATAAAAGTTCATATTGCATGAGTTGCTTTGAATCCTTCTATTGTCAAGTGGTTGCATGGTTCCATATTTTTCTTCCATATAGAGTAGATTAAAATAGTATTTGATTTGAATGCATGTTAGATGAATGATAGATTGATAGTATAGATTGGTGGAACTTTCGCTCATACTTTCTTTGGATGGATGATTTTCGTTCAATGCGTAAAGTTAGACTGAACCTATAATGTGGATGCTTTAATGCTTGCTTTGAATAATATTGTTCTCTTGATGGTATCATTCACGGTAAAGAAATTTTAAGCACAAATCCTAGAAGATTGCACTTGCTTTGTGTAGTTGTCGTTATCGTGGCGAAACAAAGTATTGTTCCTTAGTTTCACCTAATCTTACCGTCTCTTGATTTCATAGGAATAGTATAGGACTTCTAAACCCTCACCCCTTTTTCCTTTTTTTTTTTTAAATCTTAAAATCGAAAATCCCAAAAATAATAGAGCAATCAACGTCAAATCGATCTAAGTCCTTACTTTTGAGTAATTTGCTGACATAGGTCCCTTTGTGTTACCATCATATCACAACGCCCATTGAGCTTGTCCACACCTGACTTAAGAAACATTGGAATTACCATATGATCTTTCTTGCAATCTTAGCATACGAGGTAGTTTTTCAAGTGAGGATAGAGTGTCTTTGGACTCTTTATTCTAGAGTGTTCGGTGTGTCATAAAACACACATCAACACGCCTGCCACTATCCCGTGAAGGTGTGCGCGGGTATTTTTGGACGGTGGATGTTGGAAAATGAGTCATGATTGATTTGATGGTAATGTTCGGAATAAATCGTAACGACTATGCCGTCTCTTCACCCATTCTGTGGAGGCTTGTTGACGGGAATTGAAGATCCCGTGATTTGCTCAGAAGTGACTCCCGATATCTCTATCGACGCCATTGGAAGTGAAAATTGCGTTCTAGTAATCAATGATGTTCAGATGCCTGATCCCACCTTCAGTGAATGTGCACTGTTGAATAATCCACTACCTTGATAGATGGTGATTCCCCTGGCGACGACTAGGAAATGATGGATATAAACCCCTGGTAATCTGTACAAATGATGGTGAATGAGTGCCTGAAGAGGAATCAAATAAGAGACTGCTAACACGAATTTTCTAGGCTTGAAGCTACGCCCAATACCTGGATGCTAGCACATGAGAACTATGTCCTCACCGATAGTTTGGCAGGAGTTGGATTCCAAATTCGTGATGCCATGAACAAGACATTGAACCGGCTTAAATACTTGATTACAGGAGCCTTCCAATAGGTCGGCCAAAGCAAATAATAAATTGGAACATGATTTTAGACTCCAACTCAAGGAAGTCGGCCAGATGATTTAAATTCAAATATTATTTATTTAATAACTTAAATTTATATTTAATATTATTATTATTTAACATTTTATTTATTAATATTTTATTATTTAAAATATTTAAATTCCACCTTAGTGTTGATAAACACTATTTCCCACCATTGCCAAATTGGGGACATGACAACCATGACTGACATCAAATAGGAGAGATAAACCCTCAAATTGGTCCTCCAAATCTGAAATGTGAGATTCCACAAACAAAGATGGAATGTCTAATAAATAGGAATCCCAATCAGGAAGACAATTAGATACCTGTTGCAATGAATCACTAGAAGTTCTCAATGAATCACCAACAAAAGATGAATGTGTGATCTCGGTTGGAGAAGTAGGAGTTGCAAGAGAAGTCTTTGGATCATCAAGACGCTCAAGTTCAGCATCATAACATCATCCAAGGGTAGATTATCAATATCATCAAGTGGAATGAGGCAATCTAATGCAGAATCATTTGTGAATGGAGGATTATCATATTATGCGAATCTCCAAAAATCTCCTAATGGTCTAAACTGTGCGTGGGCACTTGATTCCTAAAATTTGATTGTAGGTCTCTCTGAAGATGTTTGCATTGAAACTAGAACCAATCAATCCTATGATATGATCATTTTTATTACCCCAAATTGACTTCTTCCATGTTGTTTCTAGTGTAGGTATGAGTCCATAAAGATGAGGAAAAAGATTGAGCCACTTGCAATGTGTTAGAACTCCCTTTTTTCTAAGACTCATAATTGTCCTTAGTCAGAATGATTATAGAAGGATGAGTTGCATAACCCATGATTACATCAATGATACACTTCTTAAATGATAAAATCAAAGATGAATACATGAAATGTGGCTGAAATGAAGTATAATAATCAAAACAACACTCTGCCAACTACCAAAATGTCCAAGTAATCCTCCAGGATACCCACCAGGCAAAAATTGAAACAAAAATATACTTGGGATAAAAACATGAAAAGTGCATGGATAGCTGGATAGAGCTTCTCAATACCTTTCCAACATTACAAGAATCACAAAAATCGAAGATTATGGCAAAAAGTTACGAGCTCGGGAGCCAAAAAACAAGATCTGACTTCAATCAACAATTACTGTCGTCAAACAACAAAAGTCTGAAAAATAACCTGCACCACTGTAAAATTCATAGAATTAGCTTTTTGACAATATATTGTTTTCAAAAAACTGATACCCTGGCGAAAAGTTATGCATGTTTGAAAATAATGCCCTATTAGTGCTATAGGGGGCAAAAATAAGCCCTTAGGGGGTGGCGGTTGGTCACCAATGTGACCTTGTTGGCTCTTGGCAGAAAATTTAAAAACCTGCCACCTTGCGGGTAGTGGGGGGGTTGGGCATTGATGGTGGGGGCCGGTGGTAGCTCTTTCACCACCTAGGGTTAAGCCCCTCTCGTTGGTAGGGAACCACAGGCCTCAGGCGAGTGCGATTAGCGCTAATCACAAACCTGATGGTCAACCAAAAACTAAACCAATTTTTTTTTATTATTGTGACAAGATAGTTGATGAAGGCTTACACACGCTGACAATACTTGCGGAATCTACCAGAGAATATGCTCCTAGATAGGCCAAAATATTCTGTTGATAGTACCAACGACTGCAAACTTGACAGTGATGCTATATGGTACGGTTCTATATATTATAGAAAATGGCGACTGCACAAAAAGAACCTCTGATGCCCTTGAGACAAAGTGTCCAATTTTGATGATTTGACAAGCAATTTTTAGGTTTTTGGGCCTTCTAGATTCAATGGCAAGGGTAGATTTGGCCCAAAGTGTTCTGAAAATTCAACTTCCTCAATTTGACAACTTTAACCCTACTTGAAACCCTTGTAGATTTGACAAAATATAACGAAACAAAAGGCAAACCTGACTTTCTTTGATGCCTTGGATTCAACCGTGAGGTCCTTGAAACCCCAAATCACACCCAACAAAATCTTCAAGCCAAAATATGTCCCTTAGATCTGGGAAGGAGTTTGCAACACTAGAGCTCTAATACCATGTAGGAGTTAATGGTGAACTCCCAACACTGCAAGAACAACTACTAGATCAAAATATCTTCCATAAGAGAGAAAATGGAAAGAATAGTTTGCTTGATTATGGATGCAAGATTGATTGATTGATTAAATATATAAATATACATATGATGCCTTGCTTATAAAGGCCGAGTTGTGAGATAGGATTAGACAAGACCATGGCATGTGTTTTAATCCTGTACAATGAGACAACTACCTCAACATTATTAAATGACTTAGGACACAAGTATTAAATGCCATGATAAGATAGGGTAAGATCACATGACATCTAAGACTTCTAGAAGGATTCCCTAGGACCTAAGTAAACTTAACATGTAAATAGGACCCACTAATGAACTAGTTAGGTAAAACACCTATTTACACCAACAAAATCTAAAAACAAATTTCACCCAACCTAAGAGTACAACACCCTGTTTGCTTGGTGAGAACTATCGAAGGGTTTAACAAATTGCAGCTTTTTAGTTGTTTATGAAAATTTTGAACATTGTTTGGATGCCAATTTCTTTGTCCATATCAGTATTTAATATTTAAGATTTCAAACGATATGTACTTGTTGTTGGTGTGAATGAAGTGTATTATCTAACTAGTTCCCATCTACATCCTAATCACACTTAGTTTACTTAGGGAACTTTTAGGTCATTTACTTTTTGTATCTCATGTCATATGATTGTTACACTTGTCATAATCCTATGCTGTCTTATCTTTCACCTTGCCTATGTAAGCAAGGTTCCTCTTGTACATTATGTATCCTTATGGATCCCATTTGTCTTATTGCACAATATAATTAAGTATTCATTTCTTGCTACTCATTTGTGGAAGGTTATTTTTGGTTTTATAGGTGATCTTGGCGGCTTGAGTTTGTTGTGTGACTCTTTACATAGTATTAGAGCTTTGGAGCTATAAGCTATTTCTCAAATTTGGGAGTGATTTTGATAAGAACTTTTGCTAGGTGCATTGTTTGAGTAATACAAACCTCACCATTGAGTCTAGAACGCTTAATAATGTATATTTTCATATAAAACACTAGGGTTTGGAGTCAAAACTTTTTTGGCCATTTTTGGAGGGTTTGAGGAAATTTGGTAGAATAATTCTATGCAGTACGAAATCCATACAAAATGACATCATTAGAATATTTTGTCCTCTGTCAGCATCGAATTTGGCGACATATATTGCAAAATATTCCCTACACAATGGGTTGTGCCTGCATCTGCTAGGCATTGGCATATATGGTTTCAAATTTCTCAAAAAAAAAAAAGGTTTGTTTTAAATTTTGTGCAAAGTTTTGTGGTGGCTCTTGGTTATCTATTGGGCGAAGCCTCTAGTTTGTTTTAAATTTTGTGCACAAAGTTTTGTGGTGGCTCTTGGTTATCTATATGGTGAAGCCTCTAGTTTCGATTAGCTCGAGGGTGCTTAACTTCCCCAGGGGACATGGTCATCGCTCTCCTACCACAATAGAGCATAGCCTCATTGGTAATCGCCACTCCTTTGTCTTCTGTCCACTTGCCCATTGCCAATAGAGCTCTGCCATTGCCTTTGCCTAGATCAATGGCGTGACTAGTTTCTTTTGCTTGAATGTTGCCCAATTGTTGCCTAGTAGTGAAGGGGCCATTTTTATTTGCCTATAGGGAGGTCTTTTTTTTCTTGGAGGCATAAATTTTTGTTAGGGTATTGGTTTTTCATGTTCTTATAGCTAGCAAAAAGCTAGTTTGGAGCACTTCACTATGGTACTAGTATTTTTTCGAGATTTTGTTGTAGGTGCCTAATATTTGAGTTTGAATCCCAAATTTGTTTGTAATCTTCACCAAGCCATATCTCACACCCATTGAAATTGTTGAAATTGGTGGTTGATTTTGCTTTGGGGGGCCGGGGGGTGGGGGGCCAGGGGCGGCAGGGGGGGGATGGGGATTCATTTTCAACATTGATCTTATTTGGGAGTTTATAATATCAATTGAGGGTTTCATGGCTATGTAATTTGGAGATTTATCTTAGTTCATTATGGGTTTTTTTTCATTTCATTATTTTTTAATCAGCTTTTAAAGGGAAAACTATAAACAATGGAGAGATGGTGTCTTGAAACATCCATGTTGGCTTCATTTTTTGTCACATCTGTATGATCTTGTTCCTCAACGAACTAATTTTCATAGAAAATTTGTTTGGAATGTTAAAATGATCATGTTATATGATTGATTGGTTTGAATGTTGATGATGACACTTGGATTACCATTGTACACAATGTGTCTTCGTGCTCTTTGGATCAAAGTTTGGGAGATATATGGAGATCTTGATACTTGGCCATTCTCAGATGATCCCGTTTCACATTGTCTTGTACCAATTAATGATTTAGACAATATACCATATGACCATGACACTGATAAGGAGTTTGCTTCTTTGGAAAGCCTTGCGTGTTTAGATGATGATGATGATGATGACAATGAGGTTTCTTTCAATTCTCCTCCTCTTGCAAAGACATTTGTTGATCTTTCACCTTCATTGATTCCTAATGCAAAATCATTGATTGACTCCCCTCATTCTTGCTTCTTTAGAGTTTAGTGTCTTTTCATCTTTTAGTAATTTAGTTCAACAGGATCATTATAGTCTTTTAGATTCAACTCTGTGGGATGACCACTTGATAGGTATTGCAGATTTGTTTTGTCAGTATCATCTTGCAAAATGGAGGACACATTTGAGAATATCCATTTCCTCTTTGGTGACAATTACAACACATCTATTATCACATCGTTGTATGTTGAGATTGTTCTTCCCGAGTCTTCATAGGTTTCTAGATTGGTTTCACCTCATTGCATTGTGACATCCTTTGACTGTGGCATGTGGACACTTGACTGGTTTTTAGAGGGACCCATCATGAGACTTCTTCCCTTATTTCCCTTTTTGGAGTTGGAGTTTCTTTTGCATACACCTTTGGATTTGTTTCTTCCCAAGGGGAGAAATGTTGTTTTCCGATCTTGGATACTCTTCAACATTCATCTTTGTGCATTCATCATTGGCTTAGGAGCTACTTTGTTGTTGGGGGGATCTACAGTGTCACCTTTTCTCTCCTATGGGGGCTATTGATTGTATATTCATGATGGATGTAGTCCTTGGGGGTTCATATTGAGTCTTTTCATCACTTGTCGATGTTTGTTTTCATGTTTTTTCTCTTTTGGAGAGGTGTTTTTTCTTATTCATGTTTTCTCTTTTGGCAAGGGGTATTTTCCTAAAGGTTTTTGTTAGTTCGTTTGTGAGAGATTTTTTGCACATTGGTACCTAACATGGCTTTGTAGTTAGGACCCATCTTTGCCTTGTTGCATTTGTTTGTGTTCCTTCCTAAGTAGCACTAAGGAGAGGTGGGTGTTGGTGTGAATGGGGTATATTACCTAACTAGTTCTCATCTAGGTTGTATTCACACTTAATTACATTTACTTATGGGCACTTTTAGGTCATTCACTTCTTGTGTCTCATACTATATGATTGTGAAACTTGTCATAATCCTATGTTGCCCTATCTTTCACCTTGCCTATGCAAGCAAGGCTCATTTTGTACATTATGTATCCCTATGGATATCGTTCTATCCATTTGTATCTTATTGCACTATATAATCAAGCATTCAATTCTTGCTACTCTTTTCGAAGGTTATTTTGAGTTTTGTAGGTGATTTTGGTTACTTGAGTCTGTTGTGTGATGCTTACACCTATAAGGCTGTATAAATTAAGCTTTAGTTCTTTACACATTCTACCAGTTTTTAAAAGTTTGTTCATTTGCATTGACTTTTTTAACCATTGCATAATTAAATATTTACTATTAGACATGTACCCTGACCCTTGGTACTCATCTCCTGTATTGGAAACACGTCCCTGACTCAGAGACCTATATGGAGACGTCTGTAAACATTAGGAGACTTAAGATGAAATTTCATTGTGTCTCCTATACGTCTCTTGTAAGTATCCCTTGAAAATGAGGAAACTTCCAATAGAGCTTTCTCAAATATATCACATAAATTACATTGGATTTTCTAAGAGTGCTGATATGTAGTTGACAAAAGTTAAAAGAACTAAACAAATACACTAATAGACTGGTAATTTCCTTTTTTTTCCCTTAAAATTTTAAATTTTTTTTTGGTTATAGAAATTTTTCTTATTAAATCCCAAAGAGGTAAGAATATGAAGCAAAACAATAGTAAGGCTTAAGATGTTTACATTTATTGAAGTTTTATCAATTGATTGAAAATATAGTCATCTCCAAGGTTCCCCATACCATGTTTTAAAAAATAATGGAATTCCCCTCCTAGTTTCTTTGTCATCTCCAGGTGATTATGGTTTTATACATTTTTTTTTTCTATGATGATGATTATCAAATATCAATATAATTAATCTTTTTCAATACTTTAAAATGCTATTTTTTTTATATAATGTTCAGTATTCTAGTATTCAACATTCTTTAAAGATATCCATTGTATATATACATACATACATAGACATCTCCAAGTACCTGTCTCCAACCTTTTTTGAGACCAGCATACCGATATCGGTAGCTGTTCTCATCTCCTGTACTACTACCAGTGCCTGTCTTTTGGTAACGATGCATAATATTATTTTATGTTCATTTAAATCTTTTGAAGTTGCAGAGATGCACACGCAACTGTTCTCATGCCATAACACACATTGTTTTTGAAAATAGGATACCAGTATCTGGCATACACAGCTTGACAACTTTGTTATATTGTTTGCCTAGCATACGGCAGTTATTCTGAAGTATGACTACCATGTTTCTGTCAAAGTTGTTAGTACCTAATTTTAAAATTGGGGTGTTCTTATGGTATGATTATTATTTTATGTTTATGTAAATCTTTTGAAGTTGCAGAGATACACACACAAGTGTTCTCATGCCATAATGCACCTGGTGTTTGGAAATAGGATAATAGTATTTGGACTACACGACTTGACAACTTTGTTATATGGTTTGCCTGGCATATGGTAGATATTCTGAAGTATGACTACTATGTTTTGGTCAAAGTTGTTAGGGGCTAATTTTAAAATTGGGGTATTCTGATGGTATAAGTGAAACAGGTATTGGAGCTTGGCTGTGGTAGTTCTCAAATGTGTGAAGGATTATACCTGGATGGCATTACACAAATTACTTGTATAGATATTTCATCAGTTGCAGTGGAAAAGATGCAGAAGCGTCTGATAGCCAAGGGCCTTCATGGTTTGTGATTGAGGAGCTCTTTTGTATGTTCTATCTTCAGTTGATTTTTTCTAGTTAAGTTTCAGATAAGGATTGCTACTTTTTTGTTAACTTTCTATAAACAGACAACTTCATTAAATATAATGTATTGTTGTTTCTCAAGCTTTTAAAGATTCTCATGCTTTAAACTGATTTAACATATATTTTCTTTTACAGGTGTACAAGTCCTAGTAACAGACATGTTAAGCCTTCCATTTGAAAGTGAAAGTTTTGATGTTGTCATTGAGAAAGGGACTATGGTAAACCTACTAAGAAATTCAGTTCTTCGTATTATTATCTTTGAAGCTAACAAGTAGCATTAGAAAATCATATCTTGAAAAATTCACCATGCTTGCATTCATTCAGGACTACATACAGCTTTGCTGAATGGGGGCAGAATGATAAGCTAATTGGGATTTATACTTTTTATTTCTATTGGACAGATGATAATAGTGTATGATGAGCACCTGCTATGAAGTATTTTTATTTCACTTGATACATCGCATACATATTTACCAGTGTTTCTTTGAGTTTGGAACAGTGGGATTGGGGGATGGGCAGGGGAGCTAGGGCAGGGGAGCTATTAAAATAAGAAATGAAAATTAATATTTGAATTTCTAAATTACAAATAAGTTTAAAGTACGTAAGAATAACTTAAACAAACTAAAAGAAGCTGAAATTTTAAAAACGTGAACATTTAAATGTATCTACTATGAATATAAACATGAGCCTGTACAAAGTATATAACTCTTGAAACTTCTCTACATTTGAAGGGAGCAACCATGTAGCTATCTGGGTCAATGGCAGTCTGAAACAGATTCAGTTATAATGTTGGTGAGTGTAACTTGCTTGGTGTAAGTCAGTCTAGTCTAGTCTTAGACACATTGATGACATTCTTTTAACCAATGATGTTAGACTGCATTCGGCTTATAAACCCCAGTTGTATCTTTTATACTTCAATAACTTTTCCCGGGGATTGAATCTGCGTGTTCATTCTCCTCTCTTTTCTGAGTTTTAGGTTATTTTTCCTACTTCAGTTTTTAGTTTAGCTGCCTTTCCTGCATTCTGGTTAAAAGCATGCCCCTAAAAACCCTAATCATATCATACGAGGTAGCTGCCCCTCTCAAACATAGAGGAAGATCATTAACTTAATAGCAATCTCTCCAACTGTTGGGATATTTGTTGCTGTCCATTGGGCAAGTCAAGGCTGTTTTGCAACAAAATATCACAGTGACAAATCTATTTACCAATAACCAAACAATTATGTTTGAACAGTTCAGTGTATTAGATTTGAAAAGCTTAAGATAAGGATCTCTTAGCTGGCATTTGAATAAACCTTTGACAATCACCAATAAGATGGGATCACGATTTTGTTTTCTGTCAACAGGTCTCAAACTTTCATTATGGTTGTGTTTTATTCCTTGCTTCTAACAAGTGATGCCCTCCTGTCTACATTCTTGCTTTTTTATAACAAAATAGATGCCAAGTAGTTGATGTTTATCATTTTGTTTCTACTGGAGTTTGTTTGAGGAATGAGTCTCTTCCCAATTGCTGTGCAAATGGACTGGATCACATTGATAAATTCCAGTAGGTAAGTGCTATTTATTTACCGTCACTAAATCTGGAATGCTACCTGTATATTCCTCACTCTTTTCTCTATGCTGCCTCAGAAACCTTGATCTCAGTCACATTCATTTAATTTAATTTTTTTGTTTAATAGGTGCAGGTGTGGGGGCATGCCAGGGAAACCCCAATTTTAGCAAAAAATAAGGGGACATCCCAGATTTACCCATCTCCAGAACATCCTGGATGTCCACAATGGGTGTTTGTGCCCCAGAGACACGCACTGTGAAATTGCAACATAGATATATTTTGTCATTGAGATAGGGACCATGGCGAGCTCTCTAAGAAATTCTATTTTTAATATGGTTTTATTAAAAGCTAGTGAACATGGTAGAAAATTGTATTTCAGAAAATACAATAAGCTCATTTTTCATCTAGGAATATATTACACCTGCTGTATGAGTGCAGCAAAAGGATATAATTTTTCAATTTTTACTAGGTGCATTATAATTGTGTGTGCAGAGTATCCATATGCGCACGCAATGATTTCAAATCAGAACATAGATAATGGACATTATGGGAGGCCGCATGATCGAATTCTTTGTTTGTGTTAAGTTTTGAATTTGTTATTGAAATAATCTACTCACAAGGTTTGGGCTGTAGATTAAATTATGATCCAGTATTAAGTTGGATAGATATCAAATTTGTTGATGCTAGAGGATAGAAGGTACTTAAATGTCTCTGAGTGACCAAAGTAGGTTAATGGGACTTGTACATCCAATTGCAATAGATAAGTATCAAGTGAAAAAGAACCCAACAAGTTGAAAATTGAAGAGAACAAATGCCTTCTAAATAGGAGCCCAGAACCATTTGTTATATAACATGCTCCATGTGTTGTGAATATGACCTCTTCCTTCTCTACGGATCCATTAGTACTTTCAACAATGATGCTAGGTGAGGATGTGAAAAGTTGATCCCTGTGAGGAGACTCAACTTCTGTTGTTTCCCTGTGTTTCATTATTGATGTTTTAGTTTCTTGCAATTCTGCATTTATTTATTTGAGGAATTACAAAACTTGATCTTCTAGCTTTATTATTTTTAATTTGATTTTCACCTCATTTTTTGGCCTCTTTGATTTAACAATTCCATTTTATTAAATTGTCACAAACTGACTAAATCTAATTGATCTATTGGGCTTGTTCTTGCACATGATTGGTTTATGCTTTCTGAGGCTATCTTAGCTGTTGATTTGATTAATGTTCTAATGTTAGACTTGGTTTACACATGATACAATTTTTTTTTCCAGTAGCCTGTTTTAACAGTGACAAAATGATTTCAAGTCCATCTTTGCCCAACCTGGTTCCACTTTTGACATACAAAGTTTTCTTATTTTAGTTTGTTTTGCCTTCTTTCTGTAAGGGAGGCATTTCTGCCATTGTTACTGCTATTCAAATGCCTAATCGACAGATTATAAATTTAAGAGTTCCTTAAAATATTAAATTTCATTTCAAAGAGGAATTGGATACTTGTTCAACAATAAAGGCGAAGACATCTTTGACATTCACTTTCATATTGTTTAAGATTTAAATGTTTGGAGGAATTATTTGGTAGATGTTTAGGTCTTTAGAGTCAAATGTCCTCTTATTGACAGCAAATTAAAACTTGCTTGATTTGAAGGATGTGCTACTTGTAGATAGTGGAGATCCATGGAATCCAAAGCCAGAGACAGTCAACAAGGTGAATGCAATGCTTAGAGGTGTTCACAGGGTTCTCAGACCGGAGGGCATCTTTATTTCAATATCATTTGGTCAGGTATTAAAGCATACTTTCTTACCGTAAATAATACAATGATGGCTAGCATGCACTAGGAATGCATTTACCTTGTGAAATGTCTTCGATTTTTTCTTTGTGTGCTTTACAGCCTCATTTCAGGCGCCCTCTTTTTGAGACATCTGAGTTAACCTGGTCCATGCAATGGAGTACATTCGGTGATGGGTTTCATTATTTCTTCTATACCTTAAAAAAGGTATGATTCTTTACCCCTTTTTGGGTTAATTTTCTTATTTTTTGAACTAATATGTTGGGGGAAAAACTTATTCCAGTAATTCTTTGTTTAACATCAAATAATTCTTGTAGGGATCAAGGGAGCCAAACTTCAGTCATGACAGAAAAGAAGACAAATTAGTTATGAATCGCATTTCATTGTATCAGGAGCACTTAGATTCGGAAAATTATCTATTCAACACAAATCTAGTTGATGATGAGCTTGAATCTTAGACCCTCATTACCATAAATCATTGCCTTTGAAAAGATGTAACTTGCTTCTTGTGAATGATTTGCTGCCAGGTAAATTCACCAAAATAATTTGTAATTTTGCTAATTTATTTATCATTCAAGTGTTATCCTTAGTGCATGGAGGTTTAATCACTACCTAATTCTCTTCATTATGCTGTATCTGAAGGAATTCCAACTGAATGCTACAGAAAAGCTATTACTCATTGCTCGATGCCTTTCTTTCCTTGTATATTTCCACAAATTTTAGATTGGTTCTTATTTATCTTGAATCATAGGTTGGTAATTGTTGGTGGCAGAAGTTTTATTTAACCAGTATCTAGTGAGGTTTGATGAAATCATGAAAAGTTGAAACGGATATGTTAAATTTCACACCTCTAATAATGAGATAAAAGGGGAATTGGTTGAATGGATGAAAAAATATGAAGTGGTAACGTGGGAGAGCTTCATAGAATAAAAGTATATTTTACACTGCCTATTTTTAAGAAGTATTGGCTGCTTATACTCTAAAGGCAATACTATGGTCGCTTAGTTTTGAGAAGCTATTGTTGCAATGTTTAACTAAATTTTATGTCCTTTTCAAAATAGGTGCCTGCTTGTAATGAATATCTGATTGAAATAAGGATTTAGGTTAAGGATTAAGCTTGTAGAAATTTCCAGAAGATTTGAAATTATCAGAAAAGTATTATAAGCTTTTGTTAAAAGTGTATTCTAATTGACGCCCACCAACAAACTTGATTCAAGGTCCAAAGGATGATACATGGGACACCATAACTCCAAGTTATGTATAATAATTTATGAGGGCAAATGCATCAACCAAAACTCAACTATATAGCCAACTGTTCAATGAATAAATTAATACACAAGTGAGGAAAATGTGAGGATGCCTTGACAATCACAAGAAAACAAATTGTTCGGTCTTTTCTTGTACACTTGTTCATTCTATCACTTTATCTAGATGTTGACAAATAAGGTGAATAGAGCTAACATTGTTGGAACATTATGACATTGAATATGTCATAGGGAATTTGCGATCTGGTTGTGCTCCAAAAAGTGGGGGCTTTTTCTTGAATTACATTATAAAAGAAAATCCTCATAAGCAAGTGTCTTCATATTATTCATATCATTCAATCCTTTAGGAAATATATTACATTCTCCACACCACTCTCTACTTTACACAATTTCTCAAACCTTACATGATAAATGAGTAAATGAAATATTTTCTAAACTTACATAGCTCATGGTTACAATTCTCCATGACTATAGGGAGTTTGTTTAGTGTTTTAACTACCAACTCAAAATAGATGCATTTATATGGCTAGTAGTCAAACCCAAAATAACTGATATAATTTGTTACAACAATAAAATCATACAAAGAATTATTATTTTTGTTGGTTGTAATTATTCCACATAATATAAGTACAAATTGAAGCCTCATCAATTATAACAAAGTAACTAAAGTATTTCTTGAGCAAATAATTGTAATTATAAGTGAAAAAGCTAGTGGTCAAGACAAAACTCAATTAGATTGTTGCCATGATACCTCGCAATATTATAAGTTCCAAAATCACTTATATCAAAACCAATGTGAAAAGGCGTTCTTACCAGAAAATTGACACAAATTTCTAGTGAAGCATGAGTGATTTGAGGGCTTCAAAGTCGTTGATTATAATAGATTGTAAAGACAAGGAAGGGAGTTAAGATCAAAGACTACTGTAGTTTGAGTAAGGAATTATTGACAACCCTATTTGCAGATTTGAGATATTGAATATTTCACACTTGAAGATGAAATAATATTGAATTTACCAAATGCATTGATGAATATAGATACAAAAAAGATTGACAATCATGAAGAAAAAGATTGACAATCACGAAGAAAAAGATACAATATTAAGGACCACCAAATACATTAATGGCTGAAAATCCAAAAAGGCCTAAAGCATTCAAGGAGTGTCAAATGCATTAATGACAAAATATTATAAGAGTAGGTGCCAATTGCTCTAAGTTATCAATCATAAATTGTTTGCGATTGTAATCATTATTTTATTTGTTTTATGTTAAACCATATTTGGGGCATATAATGGATATTATTGTTGATTGTAGCAATACACCTGAAGCTAAGATGTTGGATAATTATTATCTCATTACTCAACCTCTCTAATAGTTTTCAAATGTTGTGAAGCTAAGATGTTGGATAATTATTATCTCATTACTCAGCCTCTCTAATAGTTTTCAAATGTTGTGGAAAGGGTTGATGATTCAACCCCTATCTTAGTCAAATAAAAAAAGTATACTTAAAATAGTTTCATAATAGTAAAAAATTAAAAAAACTTCAGCTAAAAAAATGTCTAGCTTGCTTGATATGAATGGTAGGAGGGCGAAGGAAGTGAACATTATTTTTCTTGAATATATTAAAAGATAAGTTAACAATTTAAAGATTAAATGTTGCTTGATCATTTATAATATAACCCCAATCGTCAGAGAGAACCAAATCCCTAATGTTGGCAATATGAAACAAGTAATGCAAGATTTTAAAAAATATACATACTCTTAGTGGAAAGGAAAATGTCTTGGATTAAGAAATTTGCAATGGTGCAATGAGATATCTCTTATAATGGTTAGACTACTATGAAGTATAAAATACAATTGAAAAGGGAAGTAAAGCTTAGAATAGAAAAGGGTGGATCTATTAATAGAGGATGCATCAAATGAGTTACATAAAAATTCCATCATGACTATTACCAACTAATCCATAGTATGGATTGATGTTCCATGATGCGTTTCCAAGGATTTGAGTGATGACCTTGATGTCTTGGATGTTTTAGATATTTGGGGACTTGGAGGGGATGGGACCCTTTTTAGGATTGGACAATATGTTTTATTTGGTGCGAAAAAATAACTTAAAAAAAAAATGCTGAAACCTTGATAGAGATAAAAGAGCAAAAGTGCCATTGCAAATTCATCATATTATAATTCCTTTTAAAATTTTGATTACTTAAATTAATTTAATGCTAATTCCTCTTGTCCTTGAAATTCAAATTTTTACTAACTTGGAACCATGTTCCTATGTCCCCTTGTCATGGAAACTCAAAAAAACACTAGTGTGGTCATACCATTATTTAATTCACGAACACAAATATTGTGTGTTGACACTAAATTAATTAAATAAGTTGTTCTTTATGTCAAACATGGAAAAACAAACACTTACCAATATATTTGCAGTGTTAAACACACTCTTACGAAATCAAGTACAAAGTTGGTAAACAAGAGAAAAGAACAAACACTAGTGAACAAGACAACACTTGACTTGGACAAATGTGTAGAGATTTTTTTTAGAAGAGATAGGGAAGTTTTCCTCATGCCACCATTTCTTTCAATTATTATAGGGTCACTGCCTTATTAAGACCACAATGGACATTCTTTACATGAAGAACATATCTAGATAATTATACAAGCTCTACAAATTTCTCATAGCGCTTCTAATTTACACTCTATATTATCTTAAGACACTCCAAGATGTACCTATCTAGATCTTAGTTAGGCAACTTCATTACAATAGCCTCCTTAAGAGTCTTATAAATTTCTACATAGACCTTTAGAATCTTGAGAAAGAAATTGGAACAGCTCAAAAAATAAAGAATTTATTTGTATTTGTTAAATCTAACTATTTTTTGTTGCACAACAAAACTATTGCATTATGTAGTTAGCAAAAATGAATTGCCGCATTATGTAGGTGTTGAAAACTTAATGCGCCTAAAAGGTTGCGTTGGGACTCAATTTGACATTGTCAAAAATTGCTTGTGTCCCATCCCTTATGTGCATCTAAACCTCATTGTTCCCATCACTTATAACCAATGTGAGAAGATTTTGAACGGATCCATGTTAGTGAAAATTGCATATATATTGTTCCTCATCATATTTCATACCCTTGTCATATGTCGGAAGTTGCCAAAATCCAAGAAAATTTAAGTTTGGGGTGTTTTTGCAATGTTGTAGACTTTTAATGAACATCTAGACATTTCTTGCTAGTTTAATATTTGGTTGTGTCCAATTTCGCTTGAATTTTTTGTAGGGTCTATCACTTCCTTCGTTCCTTCCATTTTCCTCCCTCTTCATCATTTATGGGATTTCAATAAGGATCCATACTTTTGTCTCTCATCTCAGCCTCCAGTCCTTCCCCACTCCCATTTCTTTCATTTCTTTCCATTCCCCTTTGTGGGATTCCTTTGCACATCTAAATATTTAGATCCCCGCTCTAGTATCTTGTTCCAACATCCACTTCTACATCGAATTCCAACAAAATGCCACCTGTTTTGTTGGATTTCAAGGTGCATCTAAACTTCTAAAAGAAATCTAGTTCTAATGTCTTATATTGCAAGGAAATCCCACATCTCCCTTTATCACTTCTAGTTCCTCATTGGACTTTCACATTGCTTCTAGATGGCCCCTTGCACTTGCAAGATCATCCTAGAAGCACCATTAATGCCCGTTTGGCTCTTGCAGCTACCAGATTAGTCTTTCTCTCTCATAAAACCTTGTTTTATCTCAAGGGTGCAAATCCAAGTTCAAAATCAATGGTGGAAGATGAATGCCATGCCGCCATGGATTAAGAGGTTTAAATTTCAAACATGGGTAATCTACAACAGATTTAGGCCACTATTTCAATGAATTTCATGAGAGTCAAGTTTGATTCACATGCCACAATAATAAATTTGGTTCCTAATCAAATTTATGAAAGCAATCTAGCTACCCTAAATGTTATAAATATGAGTTCATTTAGTAGAACAACGATTGGTCATTGCTCCATTTTTTCATGTGATTGCAATTGTCGAGTAAAGTATACGGTTTCAAATTTTGCAAGTTTAGTCGTCTCTTGAGAAACATAGCTTGTGAATCTCATAGAGGTAGCTAGTTTGTAGTAGATATCTGTAACTAAATGTCTAGTTGATCATTTATAGATTTTTTGGGAAACTTTTAGTGATGAATAGTGACAACATTCTAGCTTAGGGTTTTCTTTTTCTATATTTGCTGATATGATTATAATAAGAAATTGATAAGTGCCATGTAACACTTTAATTCATTACAAACATTGTTTGTAGTGGTCTTTTTCTTGTTGCATATGATTTTTTTGACTTTGGAGAGGATTATTAAATATGTTCAATTGTTGATTTCATCTTGTTGCTATTTTAATGTGTTGTTTTTCTTGGTTGATTGTGACTATAACCCATAAATAAGACACAAATCCTAGAGACTTATGACTATATTCTCAATTTTTTTTTTCATTAATAGTTTAGGAGTAGCATTAGTTTGCATGCATTTCACAATTGAGTGATTTATATATGGAAACATCTCTAGCGAGCTTCAAGAGTTTTTATCCTTAGAGAATCATGTCTCACATGTTTTTTGTCACAACCTTATCTTTATGCCTAGTTATAAATACTTGATTTATTGTATTTAATTGTGATGGAAAACAATAAGGAAATATAGTAAATATTTTGATTGAAATGATTTTAACTAATGTTTCTAAGCATTATGTGAATTGTGTGGATGTCAAATTAAGACATGTTTTATTGTTTATTATTAAATTTTAGATTTAAATCATGATTAGGTTTAGACTAACTACTTGCTCTATCACTTTATGAGTGTGACAAGAAATGAATAACACTCTTAGAGCGAAGAGAGAGTATCATTGGAAAGTAGATTCCTAAATAGTTGTTAAAGTGACAAGTCATGATGGAATCTACACATGCAATTGAAAATCATTAATATGATTTTATATAAAATATGTTTGATTACTTAAAAAAATGTTTTTATTACGCCATAGACTTTCCCTATATGAAATGGATGACCTGCTTTTTGAAAGCAATGGTTGGGAATTAAGGAGGAGGATGCAAGACCATGAAATTAATCTCAACCGTCATTTTGTATTTTTATTTTTAAAATGATTTAACAATTTAAAAGTAAGCTTTTTATTTTAAAAACAAAGAAAAGAAAAGAAGTTGATAAGATTGAAATGAAAAATAGAATTATATTTTATTAATATTCCAATTCAATAACTTTCTCTCTTTTTTTACATTTTAAAATGATTTAACAATTTAAAAGCCGACTTTTGTTTTAAAAATAGAATTATATTTTATTAATATTTCAATTCTAATAAATTTAAAATTAGTTTTACTTTTTAGCTAATTATTTATTAACTTCACAAGTTTATTATTTATTATTAATATTTTTAAATTATTATTAGCTAATAGGCTACATATAGTGTGATATTTGAGCTTGAAACAAGTCTCACACTTGCAAACCACTCTTGAGTAATCAGAAAACAAGTTTTAGTTGCCGTTTAATGGTAAACCAACTACCATTTAATGGTAAAAGCCTCCAAAATCTCACTCATCATGTAGATAAATATTGATTTTCCAACTAGATGGGAACATTCTATTTCCATTTGCAGCATGTTTTTTGTCAATTTGATGACAATATATTTTTTTCATTTGCATTGCTTTATGTTTTAAATATGTATGCAAATATTTCAAAATCAAATAATACTTAATTTATTTAAGGAAAAAATCTAGATTTGTCTAAGTTTATTTCTTTCCATTATTTAGCACTTATTATTAATTGTTTAATCTAGCCACTGTAATGTTGTAAAATTGCACCCCTTGCAATTTCACATGCATTTTTGTATCCGCTTTGGTGTCCACTCCCTTAGCACTTGTGTAGGCTCATTTGAGCCCATGCATCAACCTTTTTCCCTTCTTAGGATGCTCAGGATCCCTTTTTAGCAGCTGCCCTCGTGTGTCAGCTTTGCGCCAAACCTTGTGCTTTTCCCGTTCTTGTCATTTTGTAGCGTGATGTGTCTGGACACTAGTGTGCCACATGGACGTTTGCGCGCTGCGCTAGCGTCCTGTGACATTTCAATGTTGAAACGACTGTTTTCGAGCATTTTTGCCACTTGTCAACAAGTTTTGTCGATGGTAATGGCTCGAGATGCCTTGTAACTGCTTGGGAAGCTTCTTTTCCCTCCTATTCTCTCTTTTTAATCTATTCTTTCAATTCATTTCTCTCTGGAGCTTTCCCTCTTGTATACACTCTCCTTTCCCTCTTTACTCTCTTGCACAAATCTCGCACTTGTTACAATAGCTTCAAGCACTCTTAAGTTCTTATAGCGTTCTTTGCAACTCTCTTGGCTCTTGTAGCCCTCTCTTTCATTCTTGCTCTCTTTGGCTTCCTTAAGCCTTGCACCTAATATCTCTCTTACCTTGTGCTTGCAAGCATCTTGGGATTTATCATTTCCTTGTGATACGGGTTCTCCTCCTTGAGTGGGGATTGCTTTTATCACTCTTGCATTCATTTCATTCCTATTATCTCTATCTATCTATTTGGCTGTCCGTGGAGGTAGGAACACTAAAGCGGGGGTTTGATTGAGGAAAACCCCTATACAACCCCAACATTTTCTCCAAATCTTATGCACACAGGTATTGAAGACATTCATTTGCCGGAGGCTCCATTACTTGGGTTTTTGTGAGCTTCTTCTATCTCTTAGCCTCTTTAACTTTATCATTTGTACTTCACTTCATTTTAGTTTTGTTACATTTTGTTAGCTTCTCTCATTCTGTAAGTTCTTAGCAATCTGATTGTTAGTAGTCACTAAGTTATTTTATGGGATATTCTCGCTTTTTGGTCTATACGAGACGCCAACGCACCACTAGGACTCCAGCACGCCACGCTGTCGTCCTTATTCTGTGCTGTTGTCCTTTGACCGAGAGCCTGTTAGTCTGTCCAGAAAACCTTTGTGATTTACTTCTTTGGATTCTGAAACTCTTGCTTTGTTCTTTGAGGTAGTTTAGGGCAGTTCACCCCTTGGGAATCTCTTGAGAATAAAGAGACTCATGAGTAGTGAATCTCCCTTCTCTATATTTTGGTGAACCTGATGTAAACCACAATATTTTTCAAAAAACTAGGAATTTATTTACCCCAACTTGGTGGGGTCATAACTTTTGACTTAGTGCTCAAAATTCAGAACTATTTACACTGTTGGAAAGGTCTCCAAGAGGACTAATTCAATCCCTAAAATATAGTGCCTTTGGTAGCCAAATTTTAACGACCGTGCAAGTTTCAACCCCAAATTCTACTTCGAAGACCTCTAAAAATGCAAATTACTAGAACCTAGAAAACACCAAAAAAATCAGAAAATCAGGATTTTTGGTTTTTCTTAGTTATGTCACCCATGGATTGCTCCAGATTGGCCGATGTGTCTATATCTCTATTTCAAAATGTATTTTCTATCTTTCTTCCTTCTATCTCTTTCTAGCTTTGTTACGAAGCTTCAAGAAGTTCTCTTACAAGCATGTGAAAGTGAGTTCTTGTCTCCTTTCTTATTATTCTTTGTTGATCCCTCTCCTGAGATTCCTTCTAAGGATATTTTGGCGCAAGAGGATGAAATCATTGATACCTTTCTTAATCTTACTCTACCTTCTCTTCATTCCAATACACTCTCCTCTAGAGATGATGCATTAGCGAATGACAATTCTCCTTCCACATTTGATCCTCCTTGAATCGATGTTGAGAATATTTCTTTGAATAATTATTCCACTAGTTGTGATGATTTTGTAAATGTAATCTGTCTCTGCTTCCCCTCAAAGGCCTAAGAGATCAACCATTTATCTGACTCCAACTAGTCCTTCTCTTAAAAGGATTTGTTCTATTGACGGTGTCCCATTTGATAGCGATTCTCTTGATCTTTCTATGGCTCCCTCTTACAAAGTGATAGCCCATACTTATAATAGAATGAATAAACAACCAAGCCTTCTTCAAGCTCCTAAACCTACAACTAAAGCACCCAGTGATTACGATCTTGTCAAGCAACTCTGAGTTACTTCGGCTAAGATCTCACTGTGGGACTTGCTTCAGTCTGCTCTAGTTTACCAAGGTATGCTTCAGGAAGCCTTGCAAAAGATCCTCTTGCCTTCTTTTTCCAGGCCGATGGATGTTAATGCGTTGATAGCTCATATTCGTGTGGATTCGCCAAATATTACGTTCTATCCACAGGAACTCCCACCTCCGTAAGTGCAAAAGCAGGCGAAACCTCTGATGATTATAGTTAACATTAATAATATTGGCATTAGACGTACTCTTGTTGATGCTGGTTTGGCGTTCAATGTATGTAGCATTGATCTATTGCCTAAGATTAATATTGGTTCAACTTCTCTCAATTCTTCTTCTGTTGACATCCATGGGTTTGATAATGCCAGTTGACAAGCCCTAGGCATGAGTCTTGTCTTTGAGGTTGGCGCCCATTATCGTACCCACCCTTGTATATGTTATGTAATAAAATTTACCATATAACCTTCTTCTTGGTAGACCGTGGATTCATGCTTTGGGTGTAGTCTCGTCTTCCTTGCATAAATCTATTAAGTTCATTTGCAATAATCAAGTAGTCAAAGTCAAGGTTGACCCTGAGGCTATGCATTTATGTGAGATGGCAACTGCTAGTCAGGTTTTGGTTGTGCCTACTATTATCCCTTCAGTGTCTTCCAATGTGTTGATGTCTACTCTTGCAGTACCTATTACACATGATACTCTTGATATAGATGTCCCTAAAGAATATCCTTCTGAAGCAAGAAATCTTAAGTTTGCTCCTTCTACCTCTTCTCAAGAAAATGCATGTCTCGATGATGATTGGGGCTCCTTAGACTTTACAAAATCCATCATTGGGGAATATAAATTCAACTTGATCCACTTAAACCTTCTAATAACATTATCCACACCCGTTATCAAAGATAATTACTCTTCTGTATCACCCGGGATAACACGAGCAATAGTTGTAATGTCCTTAATATCGATCCTCCTCCTTCTGAGGAGGATGATCATAGTAGTCCTATCAAGAATGTTGATGGTGATCCCATAGAGGAGTATAATCCCCATTGTTGGAATAATGCTCTCTATGAAGATCCTCCTCCTTCTCAAGATTTGCTAACACGTTATGGCCTTGGATTTAAGCTTGCCTCTAAATATGGCTATGAGTGTAAAGGTTGTGGGCATAACGAACAAGGACTTCAAGTCCCTATAGAATGTGCACCTCGTAAGTGTAATTTGGGGCTTGGTTTCTCAAATGAACAATCTAAACGAAAACTGCGGTTGAATGTGGATGTGATTTCCGCTCAACCTCATTCTCACAAATTAATTCATCCTCCGTTGTCTTCTATTTTCGTGTCTTCTTCTTGTGAGAAGTCAAACTTTTCTCCACAAGAGAAAGGTTGCTTCCTGCTCCTCATGCTCTATTTGAGCAAGAATGTATCTTGTTGAGGCTTCTTAAAGCCCACTTGATTACTCTTCCTTCTCCTACATGTAAGAAATATCATAAGCATGATAAAGAAAAAATTCTTTCTATGCATACCATAAAGTGCCTAGCCATTCCACTAGTGAATGTAAGGCCTTAAAGGATAAAATACAACAAATTCATGATTCAGGTGCCATCACTCATTTATTTTCTGATGCACCTGCCTCTTCTTCAAATAACAAGCAATATCGAGGCCTACCTCTATCGTGTATGTTCTAAGTATCTTGCATGGTTCTCCTCACCTGTATGTTGGGGGCAGTGATAACTTGTTCTGGAGATGTGCCTCCTTCTTAAGGATCCCCTCTCTTCCCTCTATCTTTCAATTGGAGCATCTCCTTGAGTGGCCCCCTTGCTATCTTGAAGGGTTCTCGAGGGACCCCATTTGAAAGATTTTATCTCAAATGAATTTTATGGCGTCTAGCTTGGGGGAAGCTCAACTAGACCTACTTCATATCCCGACATCTAGCTTGGGGGAAACCTGACTAGATCTATTCTAGCTTAGCTTGCAGGACCAAGCACTTTTGTGGATCCAATCTGACTCTACGGAGTCCCCTACATTGGGCTTCCCTCAGGAGAGAGTACCTAGGGTGCCCTCTTTGCAAGTCAGAGGACCTGTAAAGCACTTTCATCCTATGGGATCTGTTCACCATTGGTATGCGGGCCTCTGGTGCAGTTTGTTCAAATCTGTAGGAGAGAGTACCTACAGAGCCTTTTGTTCACCTTCCATAGGTCTGCGGATATGCGGTGCATTTGTTCGACTCTCCTTAGGTCCGAGGACCTATGGAGCCATCTCTCTCTTAAATTCTCTTTCTTCTCAATTGTGTATACTAGATCGAAGATCTACATCTTCTTCATCCTAAGTATATGCTCTTTCTCTATTCGATATTGGTTGCTTCCTTGACTTTTGGGTGTATTCTTCTCTTGAAGTGATCAATCCTTACATTCTTCTCTCCATTTAAGAATTCTTCTGTGTTATTTTGGGGATGACACATAGTATCGAGACAACCTTTTACATTGAGGTATCTTTCACTTTGCTGACCTTTAGTTTGTGTGTGCTTGTGTGTATGTGTTTTTATATGTTCTAACCTCGCGATGTAATGGCTTTCTATGTTCTAGCATTGTTGTCTTGTGTAGGTCTTTCTTGTCTAATGCATAATTTGTTTTGTAGGTCTTCAACCTGGGGGCATGCTTCCTTGGTTTGAAGAGTTGTCTGCTTCCTCTACAGTATCCTTTTGGAATCATGATGTTATTTATTTTTAGTAGATTTCCTTTAGCGTGCATATTAGTGTAGATTCATATGCCCGCTAAAGTGGGGGAAAAATGTAATGTCATAAAATTGCACTCCTTGCAATTTCACATGCATTTTTGTATCCACTTTAGTGTCCACTCCCTTAGCACTTGTGTAGGCTCATTTTAGCCCTTGCATCAACCTTTTTCCCTTCTTTGGATGCTCAGGATCCCTTTTCAGCAGCTACCCTTGTGCGTCAGCTTTGCGCCAAACCTTGTGCTTTTCCCGTTCTTTTTATTTTGTAACATGATGTGTCTAGACAGTAGCGTGCCGCGTGGATGTCCACATGCTATGCTAGCTTCCTATGACATTTCAACGTTCAAACGACCGTTTCCAAGCATGTTTTCCACTTGTTAGCAAGTTTTTTCGATGGTAATGGCTCAGGATGCCTTGTAACCGCTTGGGAAGCTTCTTTTCCCTCATATTCTCTCTTTATAATCCATTCTTTCAATTCATTTTCTCTCTTTGGAGCTTTCTCTCTTTATACACTCTCCTTTCCCTCTTTACTCTCTTGCTTACACAAATCTCTCACTTGCTACAGTAACTTCAAGCGCGCTTAAGCTCTTATAGCGTTCTTTGCAGCTCTCTTGGCTCTTGTAGTCCTCTCTTTCATTCTTGCTCTCTTTGGCATCCTTAAGCCTTGTAGCTGATATCTCTCTTACCTTGTGCTTGCGAGCATCTTAGGATTTATCACGTCCCTGTGATACGGGTTCTCCTCCTTGAGCGGGGATTGATTTTATCACTCTTGAATTCATTTCATTCCTATTATCTCTATCTATCTATTTGGCTGTTCGTGGAGATGGGAACACCAAAGCGGGGGTTTGACTGAGGAAAACCCCTATACAACCCCAACATTTTCTCCAGATCTTATGCATGCAGGTATTGAAGACATTCATTTGCTGGAGGCTCCATTACTTGGGTTTTTGTGAGCTTCTATCTCTCATCCTCTTTAACTTTATCATTTGTACTTCACTTCATTTTAGTTCTATTACATTTTTTTACCTTCTTACATTCTGTAAGTTCTTAGCAAGCTGATTGTTAGTAGTCACTAAGTTGTTTTATGGGATATTCTTGCTTTCTGGTCCGTACGAGACTCTAGCACGCCTCTGGGACTCCAGCGTGCTGTGGTGCCATTCTTATTCCGTGTTGTCGTCCTTTGAATGAGAGCCTGTTAGTCTATCCAGAAAACCTTTGTGATTTACTTTGGATTTTGAAACTCTCGCTTTGTTCCCTGAGGTAGTTTAGGGTAGTTCACCCCTTGGGAATCTCTTAAGAATAAAGAGACTCATGAGTAGCAAATCCCCCTTCTCTACAACCACATACAACTAGAATTTGCAACACGTGGCATCCATACACACCCATGCACAAACATGTACTCTCTAACATATTAACATACATATAGTTTTCTATCAGCATAATCCTTGAACATCCTTTAGGTACACGTGTTAGTTTTATTAATATTTGTATTTTGATATATTTTGATTTTGCATTTAGTTTATGCTATTTTAATTTTTAATTTAGAATTAAATTTTAAATTTATTTAAATTATTTATGTCTTATGAAATTACAAAAAAAATTATTTTTTAAAAATAAAATCCATTGTAGATTATTAAAATTAATTTAATTTTAAATTAATTGTCTTATTAAAATTTTAATTATTTTAGAATAATTATATATTGATTTTTTATTTCAACTTATATAATAAAATAAATTTAAAACTTAAAATTTGAATTAAAAGTTAGAGAGAGAGAAACTAACTTTGGATTAGTTATTTTGTGCCAGCAATCCAAGGATAATATGCATCCCTAGGGAGTTATGCTTAGGGTAGCATGCCATTTGATTAAGGATATGGTAATTTACCTTTAAGACAGGTCTTTAGTGTACCCATTACACACTTAAGGAGGAAAAGAGATAAAGAGGAGAGAGAGGAAGAGAGAAGAGGGATGGAGATAGAGATAATATATATAGAGGCAAAGGGAGAAAAAAGAAAAAGGAAGATATATATATATATATATAATATATAATTATATATATATATATAGGTAGAGATATGGATATATATATAGAGAGATAGGGAGCGCTGAGAACAAAGAGATAGCTCTTTATATATTTGATTCCATCTCTATCTCTATGTTTCTCATTATCTCTCAATCTCTCTTCTTCTTTCTCCCCTATTTCTCTCTATATTTGTCTTCCTTTTTATATTTATTTATTTTTCTCTCTCTTTCCCTCTCCATATCTCGCCTGATTTTTTGTCCTCGCATGTCCTGATCTGCCCGGAAATTTTGTTGATCCGTCTTTGACTGACGCCTGATCTTCCTGATTTGCCTGATCTGGATCTGTCGATTTTGTTCTGACGTTCTTGATGTCTTTATTCTGGAGTTCGACTTTGTCGGGATTTTGTCTTCCTGATCTGGATCTTTCTATTTCTCGAAACAAAATTCTTCTTTGAGACGGATCCTTTGACTTTGACGCCCGATCTTCTTTTGTTCTCGCCTGACTTTTCCTGACTCTCGACGTGACGCCCGATGTCTTTGATTTGATGCTTCGATTTTCCTTAAAGATTTTGTCGATCTGATCTCGTCTCGACGATCGAGTTCTTTTTGATCGACGTCTGGATTTTGTCTGATCTGACGCGCGATCCGATCCTGACGCGCCTTTTGATTTTGACGTGACGACGCGATCTCGACGATCTTTCGATTTTGATTTTCTGGATGCCGACGCCGACTCGACTTCGATGATTCTTCGATCCTGACGACTTCGTCGATTGTCCGACTGATCTTCTATCTCTTATATTCCTCTATATCTCTATCTCCTTACCCCCTCTCTCTTGCACACTCTTCCCATCTCTATCTCTCTCTGTTCTATCCCTATATCTCCCTCTATCTCTCTCCCCATTGCAAACATAACATGAATCTCTTGGTAATGAAGCTCAATTAAATTCTCGATTTAGAGGTTTTGTTTCAATCGTGTCTATATTCCTATAAGTGGATGCATACTTGATTTGAAGCTATCACTTATTCATTGAGACCTTTGCTGCACAAACAACAACATTTTGTTAAATGGACTACCAAGTTACCTCACATTCTATGCAAATGTATGCAAAAAATAGATCATTTTTTTTCCTGATTGACCTTCCACACTTTCGGCATACCCATTGCACACAAAGGTATGATTGTTAGTTTATTTATTTATTAAAATAGAAGAGCTAAATTATTTTAATAAATATATTCATGTCAAATAAATTATAAATAATTTTATTTTATTAAATTTAATTAATTGAGAGTGAATCTTGCCAGAAGAGAGAATCTTGTATTATTTTACCAATTTAATATTATTCTATATTTAATTGAGAATACTTAGGCCATAATAGTGGAGCAGGAGTTCCAAAATACAAATTTATGGTAATTAACTTCCATTAGTTGTGCAAGCTTTTGGTTTAAATTGTGTATATTTTAGCTTGATGTTTCATATCACACTTAGTGATCCATCATT
The DNA here is from genome assembly GCA_007258455.2 of Sequoia sempervirens. NCBI lineage: Eukaryota > Viridiplantae > Streptophyta > Pinopsida > Cupressales > Cupressaceae > Sequoia > Sequoia sempervirens. The sequence continues at coordinate 60,187 of VDFB02012790.1, forward strand.
AGAAAGAGGAGAAAATGTGAAGTAGGATTGCAAATCATTATTCCTCTCTTAGATCATCTCCCCCAAGTATGGAAAACTCATACCGACAATTAAATTCCACATAAGATGCATGGGAAAGGGGGGTCTCCTCTCTTCTTTTGGCATAAAAAAATTGCATTTTCCTTCTCTTCTTTCTATGTGTTTGAAATATATAGCTACATATCCTCCTAGTTCTAGAGGTGTAGCATTTTCTTGGAGGAAAAACCTTTTCTGATTATTGACTTCATTAGATCAAAGAAAGCTTCAAGTACAAGGTTGAATTCATAAGCACACCAATTTTTTTGGATTTTATATATAAACTAGAAGCGTAGAAACATTGATAAGTCTCTGAGAAGTGAGTGAATAGATATATACATAAATATTCCTACCCATATGGATTTTAATTATTCATTACGATTTTATTTGGGACTTAGTAGAGGCGTGGGATTGGATTAACCATATTCTTCATTTGTTCATAGTCTTTACTATGAATATCTATGCTTGATAATGCACTCACAAAAATAAAATTATATATCAAATTTGGATAATGATAATGCAGCTATCAACATGCTAAACTTGCTAGCCACCCTTCATAGATTGAGCTGTTCTCAGGTGCCCAATCTATCATACACTTGTTTTGATTTTTTGGTTGATATCTATCCCTTTGCTAGATATTTATTCTAGACCTTAAGGAATTTTAATGGTTGCCTCTTTCCATCCATTTGGTTCATGAATGCCTTGTAATCTATGTCAATATTTTTTTTATTCTTCGACATGCAAATTTTAATCATTCATTGACAAATAAACTCATTGAGTCTCTAATTATAATTCTAGTTGAGATACATATTATGGAGTATTCTGTCAAATATTTAATGCTGTGTTCAAATAGATTTTGGAATAACTAAAACAATGGATGATGTATAGTTCATAAACAAATATTACATATTTATAGTTACTAAGAACTTCAACATCCTATAAATTTGTTAACTAATATGACAACTCACTAGAGCCGTTTGACAACAAACTAAAAATGAATGACAACTAACTAAGAGTTATTGAAAGTTAACTAATGATTATTAAACAAAAATGGAACTGACACTTATTATGTTGAAGTGTATATTCCAACACCCCTTCTTAATGTTACAACATAACAACATAAAATAATAAGAAATACATTATGTAGAAGTTGTTCTTTGAAAATAGTTCTTAGATTAGTAATATTTCTTCAAGCTTCTCCCAAGTATAGATGTTGGAAATATGAATGAACAATAACCAACTTGAAGCTGTACACACTTCAAAGGATCAACCAAGAAAGATGCCATCCACATGAGCAAGAAAGTGTTGCAACATGAGCAAGAAGACAATTTGATCAAATGATGATCTATTGATTTGATATCTAGAATCTCTAGAATATCATGAGATACATAAGATATGAGATGATTTACAATGAAAAAGCACCTTGTTTATATAGGTAAGGTGAGAGGAGGTTGGATAACCAAATTGGATGAAAACATTAAATGCCTAATGCATAATTTTAAATGCATGAGTGAAATATTAAATGCCTAGATAACTATAAGCTAATTAATGAGACATGGACCCATTAATACTAGGTTCTAGAATTCCACCTAGGAAACTAACTCCTAAGTAAACTTATCAATGATGTGAATAGGTCTTCACTAGGAACTAGTTAGGAAATAACCCCATTCACACTAACATCCCCTCATAAGTGCAACTTAGGGAGTGTAGTTATTATGTAAATGATGCAAATGTAATATGGGTCCCAGTAACAAGGCCATGTTAGGTACCCATGTACAACTAATCAATGCAACTAATCTCTCACAAATGGAGTAAAGGAGAAAACCTCATGGGATAAAAATCCTCTCCAAAAAAGAGATGCAATGCAAATCATGTACAAGTGATAAAAGTAATGTATGGAGGTCTCAACATCAATACCCCCCAAGAGCAACATCCATCACAAGAATACAATATAATCAATAGCCCCCCATAAGAGGGAAAGAGAGAGACTATATAACCCCCCCATAATGAGTAATCACCTACAAAAATGGCAAGTTCTTGAAGACAAAACATGATCCAATGTTGACAAACAACTTGTCTCCCTTTTAGAAGAAACAAAACCAAGTACAAATGCATGAATGCTTCCCATTCCGGATAGGAAGGAAGGATGAATATGTATGATAATGATGATGATGTCTTTGAAAACTTCTCATGTTTCTCCTCTCCTAAGGAAGATGAAGATGCCACAATCAAATCAGGTACATGCCCAATCAATGAAGAAGGTGACAAACTAGGACTATGCAGAAACTGATGTGTTGAACAAGATCCAAAGACAATGATGTTTTGACAACACTTGTGCAATGGTTGTCATTAAATAGGAGAGATAACTCCTCAAACTTGTCCTCCAACTTTGAAAAGTGAGACTCCACAAACAAGGATGCAATGTTTGATAGATAGGAATCCCAATCAGGAAGACAATTAGATACTTGTTATGGTGAATCACCATAATTTCTCAATGAATCACCAACATAAGATGAATGGTCCTATTGAATGTGAATGATGGAAGACTCAATCAATGAATCTACACAAGGAATCACTGAAGGTGAAGGTACATCAACTATCTTTGATGGAGAAGAAGCATCTGAAGAACCCTTGACATCCTCATATGAAGATTCAAAGCATTCCAAATCTATAAACTCTTGCATAGTATAATGATCATAGGGCATCCTGTCTGAAGAATGAAGAGGCACATGACATTCTTAATCATGATCATCAGGGAATGGTGGAGTATTAGGATCTCCATATATCTCCTAAATCTTAGTCCAAAGAGTATGACGACAGTCACAATGATCAAATACCTTTCAAAATATCATCGTCAACATGCATTGCAATAACCTCTAAGACATCATACCTTCTGCAACTCCAAGAAAATTTTTAGATACCTTTATTTGGAGGGGAATAAAACCATACAAATGTGGCAACAACTGAAGTGATTGGAAATGGTTTATGATGTAATCTCTCCATTGTTTATAGTTTCTGATTTCCAACATAAGCAGTGAAGAATGAAATGAAAACCACATAACGAACTATGATTGATCTCCAAAAATATAAAAACATTAACCTTCAACAACAATTAGAAACTCCCAAATATGATGCATAACCGAAAACGAAGCCTTCCAATACAAATAAACCTTCTCCAAATTATAGTATGTACAAGTTATCAAGTAAATGCCTCAAATTGCAAAAAACTCAATAGAATGTACTTGGGACTAAATCTAAAAAAATTGGATGGACAAAATGATAGAGTTGAATCACCTTCTCAATACCGATGGAATCTCCAAAATTTGAAAAACTGGTGAAAAGATACGAGCTCGAGAGTCCAAAGGGAAGCACTGACTTCAATTGGCAATAAAATATTATAGCAATAAAATTTGATAATAGTTCTTGCACCATTGGAAAGTGCTCGAAACTAGCTTTTCGATGGTATATCATTTTTGAAAATCTAATACCCAAGTCAAAAGTTATGATGATTTTAAGAAAACTGCCTAATTAAGACATGAGGGGGCTTCTATGACGGTCATTTGGTCATCAAATTTAAGATAGTCTCCCGAAATTTTTGAAAAATTACCAAAAATAAATTTACTTCAAAATATGAAGTATTTTATATGAAAATGGGGAGTTTTGGGCCTTCTGTACACAATGGAAGGGTCAGATCTTACCCAATCTGCTCTAGAAATTAGCTACCTCCTAGATGATGGCAACTAGCTTGAAATGCAAACCCTCCAACCTGCAATGAAAATCTCCTCAACTCAACTTTCTAATTTGAGATGGAATTTGCATGGATTATGCTTTGATACTATATTGGAAATATGAATGAACAATAACCAACTTGAATTTGCACACACTTCAAAGGATCAACCAAGAAAGACACCATCCACATGAACAAGAAAGTGTTGCAACATGAGCAAGAAGACAATTTGATCAAATGATGATCTATTGATTTAATATCTAGAATCTCTAGAATATCATGAGATACATGAGATATGAGATGATTTACAATGAACAAGCACCTTGTTTATATAGGTAAGGTGAGAGGAGGTTGGATAACCACCTTGGATGAAAACATTAAATGCCTAATGCATAATTTGAAATGCATGAGTGAAATATTAAATGACTAGATAACTATAAGCTAATTAATGAGACATGGTCCCATTAATACTAGTTTCTAGAATTCCACCTAGGAAACTAACTCCTAAGTAAACTTATCAATGATGTGAATAGGTTTTCACTAGGAACTAGTTAGGAAATAACCCCATTCACACTAACACCCCCTCATGACTGCAACTTAGGGAGTGTAGTTATTATGCAAATGATGCAAATGCAATATGGGTCCTGACAACAAGACCATGTGAGGTACCCATGTACAACTAATTAATGCAACTAATATCTCACAAACATAGTAAAGGAGAAAACCTCATGGGACAAAAATCCTCTCCAAAAAAGAGATGCAATGCAAATCACGTACAAGTGATAGAAGTGATGTATGAAGATCTCAACATCAATAATAGTCACCTAGCTATCATCCAAGTTCCTAACATCATCAGACACCATTTGCACATGAAGTGTCTCATCACCCTTATAAAGGTATGATGCTGAACTTCCAGATTTTGGATCTCCCCTTAACTATTGGACATCAATCCTCATGTATGTCTCATAACCTCAATGAGGTATAGTTTCTCCAATCCACTAGCATCTTAGACTATTGAGCATCTATCTAACCTCTACTACATCCATCTCTATCTTCAAAGTGATGGAGTATTCAAAGTAAGGCAGTGCTTCATCTTCAATGAATTCATCGTCACTATCATTCAATGGTTCTTCAACAACAATTGACTTTCTCTCAGCTCTTACAGCTACAACGAGCTACTCAAATGTAGTTTGATACTCTCAAATGTCTTATGCTATGCACTAGTAGCTACCTTTATTCTCTCTCTTAGTAAAGTATGGCATTTTCCATGCACCTATACAAGAGTATAACTGCAATAATTGAAGTATATTGAACAAATCTGATACCAAAATAAAATTTGGAACAACTGAGGCACTAGATTATGTATTATTAATAAAATATTATTATATATTTATAGTTACTAAGAACTTCAACAACATCCTATAAATTTGATAACTAATATGACAACTCACTAGAGTTGTTTGAGAACAAACTGTAAATGAATGACAACTAATTAAGAGTTATTGATAACTACCTGATGATTATTAAACAAGACTGAGACTAACACCTATTATTTTGGATCATATATTCCAACATGTTCAGCTCTTGTTGAGGTGTTTTACCTAGCTGTAGATGCACAAAGTGCATTCTCTTGGTTTTCCATCAAGTTTATCGACATGATAGTATTGTTGTATACGATAATGATGTTTTGCTATCTAGTTAGTATATCCATATGATGACATTGCTACACATCAATGTGATGATATTGTTATATAACAATATGATGATATTGCTGTGCATCAATATGAAGATGTTATAAACCTATATGGCGATATTTCTGTCCATCAAATATATATTTTCTCTTATTGAGAAAGAGAATAACTGGAAGGGTTGATTTTATTGTTGAAGTATGGTATTTTTTATTGTTGTTTCTTGCAATGTTATCCAAGCATATAGATGCACATGGATACAAAAATATCACACAAGAATATTATTGATTATATTATTTGATACTTAAATGCATAACCATTGCTGTGTGACTTATGTCTTAGCAATTAGCCTAGGAGAGTATTTTAAGAAAGGTCTTGATTTTTCTATTTATAGAATTATTGTAACAGGTTAGGAATGGGGCCATTATCCATGATGGTTTTTATTACCTTTCACACATGTGCATTTTGATTCATTATATCCTTAAGGAGATAAGATGGGATTATCGAGGTTAAATTTTGAAAAATTTGAACTCACAGTGTGGGAGTCTAAGTTTGTAATATCACAAGTAGAGTTAAGGATTTATTTATTTTTTCTAATGCTATTGCTCTTACCTCTTGTGATGATTAAGTCACCCACATAAACAATAAGAAAAAATATATCATTCATAAATGTTTAGGGTAAATATTGGGATCAAGTTGATTGCTTATGAATTGTGAAATAATTAGTTTTGTTATAATATCAAGTTACAATAAGATGTTTGATTTCATTATTCAACAAAATTTTAAAGTGAACTATCTCATTATTTTTATCTAGTACATTTATGTATGTATATATTGATTAGCAAGTTTAATTTGTGCCTAAGTGGTATGGCTCATGGTTTGTTACTTATACCAATTGTTTAACATTTTTTTTATCACCATGAACTATGCCTAGTTTAAGGAGTTATGGTTAAAGTTAATAATGGGATTGATCTATTATTTGTGCACTCGTTTGTGTACTTTGCGTTGGTCACTTTTTGGCACTATTCCATTGTTATTTTGATACCTTAATTATATTTGAAGGATATTTAACCAAGATCTTGTTTAGAAACCAATCACGATATTAGTCTTTCAAATATTAAACTATCTTTGAAGTAAAGACCATTTAGTGGATGATTATACTTTCCCAACCTAGCGAAGTTTACATTATGTGATTTGTTCTTAGGATATTGACCTAAGGTGGCATTAAGTTATCAAAGTTTTATGACAACATTTCCAGCTGGACAACTTGAAGTTTGTGATAAAAGGGCCCCTAGAAATGTTGGTATAGTATTTTAATCGATTGTTACTAATTATAGGGGCCTCAAGAGTATAGCTA
>VDFB02012792.1:0-25795 GCA_007258455.2 Sequoia sempervirens
GATTCCCCAAACTAAATATGCATATAATGATAGTGTGAACAGAACTACAGGAAAAAGCCCATTTGAAGTTGTGTATGGGATGCACCCAAGGGGAATTTGTGAGCTTAGAGACCTTGGAACAATGGAGAATAGGAGTGGACATGCAGAAGACTTCACTCAAACCATGAAGGAGATTTATGAGCAGGTTAAGAGGACAATCACAGCAGCAACACAAAAGTTGAAGGACAAAGTTGATGAGACAAAGAGAGATGTGCAGTTTCAAGTGGGTGATTATGTGATGGTTCACCTCAACAAATCCAGATTGCAGAAGGGGATTTCCACCAAGTTGCAAATGAAGCGGGTAGGACCATGCAAGGTGATAGCTAAGTATGGAAAGAATGCATACAAGGTGGAACTTCCATCAGATTTGGGCATATCTCTAGTCTTCAACGTTGCTGATTTGATCAGGTACAAGGGTACAGTCAATGATGACTTTCAGAACAGTCAGGAAATCTTTCAGGATATCAGTAATATACCCCTTCCAAGTCAAGAGAAAGCTCAGGCAGAGAAGGTCTTGGAGTCCAGGGTGAAGAAAGCAACAAGGAATAAGGTATACATGGAGCACCTTATCAAGTGGAAGAGCAAACCTGACTCAGAGGTTACGTGGGTACAAGAGGATCAATTCAAGAATCTTGGCATTGACCTAAAACTGATACCACCTTCCAGTTCTTCGTCTTTGTGCTGAGAGGGGGAGAATGGTGTAGGAGCACCTACCTTAAAAATAGGCATATTTTGATGTTTTGATTTTAAATCATTTCCTTTTTGTTATGAAAGGTCCTAATTCATTTTAGGATGTGTAAGGGGACCTTTTTAGAGCTTATTTAAAATTAAAAATAAATTGGGAAGTCTTTTGTAGGCGTTTCCTAAGTTTTTGGGAAAAGTTCGAAAACACACTGTGTTTTCAAACCGCGTGTTTTTTGCCATTCTTGGTTAAAAACGTGAACCCTAATATAACCTAACTACTTATTGACATTGTAAAAGGTGTTTTTCGACCTGGAGAAGAGGTTGGAAGATTGGTGGCGTGGCAGTTTATGAGAAAGTGAAGAGAACAGTGATTTTGTTGAAGAAAAATATAGTTTTCTGTTTTGTTTTCTGGAAACAGCGATTTAATGAATTGATTTAGGAATTTGGATATTTGTTACAGAATGTATGGAAGTCATTTCAATCATTCTTGTGACTGTATAGTCAGTTAACCCATCGCTATTTCCTTTTCTTGTTATTTTGTGGTTTTGTGTTTTGCAATTTTGACTGTTAAAAATCAAAAAAATGGAATTCTAGCCTATTTCCTGGCCGTACCAAGAAGTATGGGAACAGAGGAAGCTAGGTTAGACTCCACACCTGTACATAGTGTAAATAAAGAATGCTTTTTGAGAGTTGTTAGCATGCTAAATGATTTTTCCTAGGCGAAACAGTGAGAACCCGGCTAGGAAAAGCTTGAGGACAGCGTGAATAACTTGCAGGAGATTGAAGTTTTTTAAGAAATTATTTTTTGAGGATTTAGGGGAGTGTCTGAGCTTTGCATGGTGACAAGGAAGGGCCTTTAACAAGCCATTTTCATGAAGAAATTTTCACCAGTCCTAAACTGGTTCTAAACAGTTTTGAAACCCTCGTGTTCTTGGCTCCTTTTGCATTTGGGCAGTGTTCGGCCTATAGAGGCTCAAAACCTCAAGAATATTTAAGTTGTTGGCATGGGAATCACCAACCCCAAAAAATAAACTCAGGTCATTTGGGGAGTTTAGGAGAAAATTGCATTTTTCTCTATCAAGAGGCCTAATTGGGCTTCTAGCATTGTAGCCCTTCCAAACCCTCAATTGGTGTTTTAGTGAAAGCGATGGAGGATTGGGTTATGAAGGCTGTTCAAGAACCTTTAGAATATTGATTTGAAGCTATGGAAGCTACTTACACCCCTGCAACAAGATTTGGAGGTATTAGTGATTCACTAGTCTTTAAGTGGATTAAGGCTAGAAGGTGAAGGTGAGGGAAAACACCAGGAAATTCTTGGTAGCAGCAAATTGGAAAATGATAGCAGGGTTGGAAATCTAGACAGGGGTGCCTAAATAGTAGGGGACCTATAGGTTGAGTGGTGGATGAGATATCACCAAAGAGTTTATCAAATTGTGACCCAGAGCATTGAGTCAGTGAGTGATTCAATCCAACCTTTTCCTATCAGCATCCAGAGGTGTAAGGGCAATCTTGCATCACCAAAAACCATGCATTGCATTTATATTTCCTTTGGTTAGATTTTTGTAGATTTATTTTCATTTTTTAATACCCTTTTCATCATTATGTAAATCCCCACTTTCAGTTTTGTTTCTTTTCTTTTTCTGGTCAACTACTATTTTTAGCAGCTTTTGGAATTTGTTGCTATTTTTAGCAACTTGTGGAATTTGAAGGTGTTTTGGAATGAAAATTATATGAGAGGATTTAGAATGGAAAAATATGATGATTGGTAAAAGAATTGGGCCAAGATCATTCCCGATTTAAAAGATATTGTAGTTTTAGTCTCCCAAAAAAGCACCTATAAAACCTTCCAAATTAGGTTTGAGGCACTAAACAGCCCCAAAACAGCCCCAAAACTTTCCCCCACTTTAGCGGGCATATGAATCTACATTAATATGCATTCTAAAGTAAATCTACTAAACATAAATAACATCATATTCCAAAAAGATAATTTAGAGGAAGTAGGTAGCTCTTCAAACCATGGAAGCATTCCCCCAAGCTAAAGACCTATAAAACAAATGCATTAGACAAAAAACCTGCAGCAAACAACAATGTTAGAACATAAAAAGCTAAAGGATCTAGGTCAGTAAAGTAAAGAGACATCGATGTAGAAGGTATGTCTCAATACCATGCGTTGTCCCCAAATTTTAAAAATAGAAGAATTCTAAAGAGGAAAGGCATATACTCAATATGAAGAAGATATAGATCTTTGATCTAGTATATATAAGTTGAGAAGAGAAGGGAGAATTTAAGAATGTAAGCACCTCATAGGTCCGTAAACCTACAAGGAAGGTGTCCTCCAAGATCTCTCACATGAAGGAAATCAAGAAAAGTGTCTTATAGGCCCATAGACCTACAAGGAGGCAACCCCCAAGATCTCTCACATGAAGGAATCCCCATGAAGTAAGCGTCTTATAGGCCCGTAAACCTACAAGGAAGGTATTCTCCAAGATCTCCCACATGAAGAATACCCAAGGAAAGCAACCTATAGACCCGTAGACCTACAGGGAGGTAACCCCCAAGATATCTCACATGGAGGGAAACCCGGATAAGGTGCCCTATAGATCTGTGAACCTATAGGAGAGCCACCCCCAAGATCTCTCACATGGAGGAAGCCCAAAGGAAGCACCCCATGTGTCCTTAGGATCTGGCAAGGAGGCATCCCCCAAGATCCCAACATGGAGGAAACCTAAGAAAGTGGGACTCTATAGGAGGCCAGGGAAAGGGCTTTACGTGCAATCCTAAAAAGTGAAAGTGGCCACAGGAGTGTAAGAAAAATAGTCATGTGACCGGCCAACAAGTTGCTGGAAAGCCATCCCCTGGAACCTCTAAAAGAAGAGGGGTCCACTCAAGGGACACACTATTTGAAAATGAGGTCTAGTCAAGCTTCCCCGAAGCTAGATGCTAATGAGTTCATTCAAGAGAAAATATTTCAAAGGGGGTCCCTTTGAATCCTTCAAAAGAGGAAGGGGTCCACTCAAGGGATGCTTCATTTGAAACACATGGAAAAGAGAGGGGGTACTTAAGAAGGATGCACATCTCTTAAATAAGTTATCATTGCCCCCAACATATAGTGGAGGAGAACCATGCAAGATACTTAGAACATACAAGATAGAGGTAAACCTTAATATCACTTGTCATTTGAAGAAGAGACAGGTGCATCAAAAAAAAAAAGAGTGATGACACCTGAATCGTGAAGTAGTTGTATCTTATCCTTCAAGTCCTTACATTCACTTGTGGAATGGCCAGGCACTTGATGGTATGCACAGAAAGAATGTTTTGCTTTATCATCTTCATGAGATTTCTTGCATGTAGGAGAAGGAAGAGTGATCAAGCGAGATTTTGGAAGCTGTAAAAAAATACATTCTTGCTCAGATAAAGAATGAGGATTAGGAAGAAACCCTTTCTCTTATGGAGAAGAGCTTGACTTCTTGCAAGAAGAAGATAAAGAGATGGAAGACAACAAAGGAGAATTCCCATAGAGAGCATTACAATTTTCATTCTCATTGCCCCACAATATAGAAGAGTAACCATCTTTGATAGTAGGTTTGGATGATTTTATTGGAAGGTTTGAGTGGATTGAGTCAACTCTATGTTCCCCACTGAAGGAATCTGTAAATTCTAAGGAATGCCAATCATCATCAAGACATGCATTCTATTGAGAAGAGATAGGAGTAGACTTGAGATTTCTTGCTTCAGAAAGATCTTCCTTAGGGACATTTATCTCGAGTGTATCCTTTGTATTGGGTACTACTGGAGTAAACATCAAAAAAATGAAAGATACCAAAAGAATAAGAGTAGGTATGTCCGAAGCCTGACTAGCTGTTGTCATCTCAGATAAGTGCATAGCATCTGGGTTAGCTTTGAGTGTGAGTACTTTATTGTTAGCAATGAACTTAATTGATTTATGCAAGGTAGATGGGACTACACCCACAACATGAATCCATGGTCTACCAAGAAGAAGGTTATATGGTGACTTTTTTGCCATAACATATACAAGGGTGGGTACAATAATGGGTCGCAACCTCAAAGGCAAGGCTATCATGCCTAGGGATTTTCGACCAACATTATCAAACTCGTGAATGTTAATAGAAGAAGTATTAAGAGAAGACAAGTCAATATTAATCTTAGGTGCCCAATAGATCAATACTACATACATTGAGCACAAAACTGGTGTCAATGAGAGTACATCTAATACCAATTTTATCAATGTTAACTATAATCATTAAAGGATTTTCTTGCTTCTACACTTTTGGAGGTAGTTCTTGTGAATAGAACATAATAATCAATGAATCCACATGAATATATTCCATCAACACATCAACATCTGACAACCTAGTGGAAGAAGGAAAGAGGAAATTTTGCAAGACTTCCTAAAGCATACCTTGATAAACTGGAGTAGACTGAAGCAAGACCCATAGTGATATCATATTTGGAGTAACTTGGAGTTGCTAAAAAAGATTGCAATCACTAGGTGCTTTAGTTGCAAGTTTAGGTGCTAAAGGAAGAACTGGTTGTTTATTCATAATATTCTCATAAGTATGGGCTTTCTCTCTATAAGAAGTAGCCTTGGAAGGGTCAAGAGATTCATTATCAAATGGAACATCATTGCTAGAACAAACCCTTTTAGTAGAGGAAATAGGTGGAGTCATGTAAATGATTGGTCTCTTAGGCCTTTGAGGGGCAGTAGAGACAAATTACATTTACAGAATCATCACAATTAGTAGAACAATTATTTGAAGACATATTCTAAACATCAATCCAAATAGGATCAAATATAGAATAATTGTTTGAAGAAACATTCTCAACATTGATACATGGAGAATCAAATGTGGAAGGAGGTCCATCATTCACTAATGCAACATCTCTAGAAGAGAGTGCATCAAAACAAAGATGAGATTCATCATTCACAAATGTAACATCTCTAGAAGAGAGTGCATTGGAAGGAAAAGATTCATCATTCATCAATGCATCATCTCTAAAAAAGAGTGCATTGGAATGAAGAAAAGATTCATCATTCACAAATGCATCATCTCCAAGAGAGAGTGCATTGGAATGAATAGAAGGTAGAGTAATATTAAGAAAGGTATTTTTTGATTTCATCTTCTTGCGACAAAATATCCTCTGAAGCTAGAGGAATTTCATGAGAAGGATCAAAGATACCAAGTGACATAGGAAAATGCCATGTCCCCCGAAATTGTGACACCCAAATACGAAATGTTGAAATACTAATAAATAAATAAAATGAATATCTAAATGAATATAAAATATATATATATCAATATTAGCAAATTTAATATACTATTATATTTATCTTCAGATAAATAAAATATAAATATTAAACAATACAAACAATTGATATTATTAAATAGGACTTCATTATCAACAAATTAATATTTATGCCTTAATATTAAATATCAAATATTACAATAGAATAATAAATACCATATAATACATAAATATTAAATCATAAGTAACAAAGACAAACAAATAAAAGAATGGATTGAATATCCAATAAAATAAATATAAGATATAGAATAAATAATAGAAAACATTAAATAACATAAATAAATATTATAATGGTCCAATCTTAAATAACCTCTTAATACAACAACTATTAAAAAAGATAGAAAATTCCAATAAGAAACGATTAGCATTAAGGAACTTTGAGCAACAACTCATTATCTTCTAAAAAGGAAACGATCAAGTTTATGGGTGTTAAGAGGAGATCAAAGGTATTAAAGTAATAAGGTTTTAATACTATGAAAAGGTAGAAGTCAAGAGTTGCATATCATGTGAGAGGTGGTATTCTTCGTGAAGGGACATGTCCATTGTTTGGTTTGAGAAGATATAGAAAATAGAGGATATGTGGATTAAAAAAGGGAAGCAAGAAAGGAGTCTGCAGATGGTTGGCTGTAGAGAGGAGGAGAGATGGAAAATCAGTGGTAAAATCTGAGTATTGGTATGTATTATTTATTATAGGTAAGGATAGTGAGGTATTAGTAATATTTCATATAAATAATATTTACAATGTGATGATAATATTTGATATATAATGCTATTTATAATGTCATTTGATTATTTATGATTTTAGAATGTAATAATATGTGATGTATAATATTATTTAAGATATTATCCTTAGAGTGTAAAGTTATGTGATGAACAATATTATTCATGATATTATCATTAGGATGTAATAATACTTGGTGTCTAATATCATTTATAATATTGTCACACTAGGATTTGATACTATAAATAATTACAATTTATTATATAAATGATAATAAAGGAATGGACTAAGAATTTAGTAATGGTTGGAGTTGATGTATATGTTTCATATATATATATTTGATAAATATAAGTATATTAAATATAATATGTTTTTTGTATATAATTCATATGTTGATAATTGTATTTTGGTTATTGATGAGTATATATATATATTTGATAAATATAAGCATATTAAATATAATATGTTTCATGTATATAATTCATATGTTGATAATTGTATTTTGGTTATTGATGAGTATATATATATTGAGACCCATAAATACTGGACACATACAATATATACAAGATAATGCATATGCATACTATTTTATTTGCGATTATCAAATAATGATGCTTGTAGCAATTATTGAGCCTTATCATTAATAATGACCATTCATTCAAGATGATGTTAAATGGTATAATAGAATTACATCTATGGGATCTCGAAATATGTTTGTACTCATTAAGGAATCATTCATAGTGAATAATAGGAAGGAAACAAACAATCCTTTTGCAAGAAAGAAATAATTAAATCATTTTTTATCTAATTAAATGTTATTATTGATATTTATTAATCTCTAACATCTCTAATGTCTCTTTGAGAAACATTTTGAAAACTAGATTCAGGTTTAAGTGCTTCCACTAGAAAGGGATCATTACAAAAAATCCAAGTCACCATCACATGCATGAAACAAAATATCATTAACATTTTGAACAAAATTAGATACTAAACTAATAAAAGAAGATATTAAGTCCATTACGATTTTTTCGGTATTTTATATGTTCTAGTAATTTGCATTTTCAGAGGTCTTCAGAGTGGAATTTGAGGTCAAAACTTGCGTCAGTTCCTAAAATTCAATTGTTGTAGGCAGTAGTATTTTAGGGATTGAAGTAGTTTTCTAGGAGACCTTTCTAACGTTGCAAACAGTTCTGAATTCTAAGCACTAAGTCAAAAGTTATGACCTTGTCAAGTAGGGGTAAATAAATTCCTAGTTTTTTCAGAAGATTTTCTCTTCACACCAGGTTCACCAAAATGTAGAAGAGGAGGATTCGCTACTCATGAGTTCTCTTCATTCATAGAGCTTCATGGGGTGAAATTCCCTAAACTACCTCAGAGAACAGTGACAAGAGTTTTAGAATTTGAAAGAGCAGGTCATAGAGATTTTTTAGACAAGCTGACAAGCTCTCAGCCAAAGGATGACAACACGAGAGAAGGATGATAGTGTGGTGTGTTGGCATCTTAGAGGTGCATTGGCATCTCATATTGACCAGAGAATGTGTTTATCTTAGAAAATGCAAAGTCACTACTTCTATTCTAATTACTGAGAATTTCCATAATGTAATAACGCTGAAATGAAGTGAAATATAAATGATAAAGATAAGACAAAGAAAGGAAAGAAGATACTCACAACAATCCAAGTAATGAAGCCTCCAGCTAGTAGATATCTTTAGTAACTGCAAGTGTAATATCTAGAGAAAGTGTTGGGGCTGTATAGGGGTTTGCCTTAGTCAAACCCCCATTTTGGTGTTCCCACCTCCATGGATAGCCAGATAGAAAGAGAGAGTGCAACCAAAATGGAAAAAAACATGTGATGAAAGAAAAACCCTCTTAGGAGTAGAACCCACACCACTAAGTGTGAGTAATAAAAGAAAACCCCGTTCAAGGAGGAGAACCTACATCACTAAAGAGGTGATAAAAGCAATGGGTGATCCCACAATAGTGGTTTACAATTTTTGGCCAAACTGAACACTAAACTAATTTTTTCACCTATAGCAGTTAAACCATGAGGAGTTTGAAGATGATGCAAACTAGAGTTTTGTGACAATTTTTCTGAAGATTATAAATATATTTTTTCAAAAAATTTGGAATCTGATTGCACTTCTTTTTCCATCTCCCTCGAAAACTTATTTTTTTCAAAAAGCAGCATTTTTAAAAAGTGACGCTCACCGCATAACACAAATTTTTTTCCAAGAAGGATCGATATCTAGTTCTTCCACTTGGTTAGGATTTTTTTAATTGAATATTTTTTCGTTAATCAAGTTTCAAAGTCAAACCAATTATAATTCAAACATAGTGCGACTGTATAACACATAATTTTTTTTGTATGTATCAATTTTATTTTGTTTTGTTGGATCAAGGACTTCAATATCTGGTGCACTCATATTTTTCAATTTTCTTTGATAATCTTCTATTTTTCCACATGTGTAGAACATAGAGTTTTATTTTCGATGAAAAACCTACATTCACAAGAAATAAAAAATAAATATAATAATTAAATTTAATTTAATTAAAATTATACTTTTTTGGAAGCTTATAATAAGGAATACATAATTGCAAAAAACAAATTTTACATGAATTAATTTGATACCCCAAAAGGTAAATCAAAAGTGGTTTTTTATTAGCATTTTGATAGGTGTAAAGGAGACTCCATTATAGGTATGGTTTAAAACTAGCGGGGTTCTATCCAAGGGGGCTTGGTATAAGGTGGTTTGATCAAACCCTCTTCAATTGGAATCCTTTACATGGAACTTTTCAAGGCTTAAATCATTATATTTTTTAAAAATATGTGATTTCAACAAAAATTAGGATCTCCCAAAAAGTGTAAACCACTATTGTGGCAGCACCCCAATCCTCGTTCAAGGAGGAGAATCTGTATCACAAAGTAAAAATGAAAATGGTAGGGGATATGGAATCCCAAGATCCTAACAAGCATAGGACAAGGGAGATAGGTGTGAGAGCCAAAGGTGTTGCAAAGGATGTGAGAGTGTTGTTGTAACAGGCTATATGGAGTAGTGAGAGCAAGAGATGAAGTGTAGACGGCTAGAGCCAAAGCAAGAGAGAAGCTAAAAGCAAAAGAGTGGAGCTAGAAGAAATTTAGAAGATCCAAATGGAGTGAAAAGAAGCTTCTACAACCATTACAAGGCATCCTGGGTCGTTACCACCGAAAAAAGATGAGGACAAGTGGAAAGCATGCTCAGAGATAATTGTTTGATCATTAAAACGTTGTAGGATGCTAGTGTGACACACTAATGTCAGCATGGCATGCTAATGTCTAGACACGTCACACTACAAAACAACAAGAATGGGAAAAGCCCTTGGGTCGATGAAAGCTAACACACAAGGATAGCTGTTGAAAAAAGGTGTTGGAGCATCTTGAGAGGGAAAAAGGATAATGCAGGCTCTAAAATGATCCTACTCAAGATGCTAAGGGAGTGGACACTAAAGCGGGTGCAACAATGTGTGTGAAATTTCCATGGGTGTAATTTTATGACTATTTAGAAGCCTAAATTCTAGATATAGCATCTCTAAACACCTCTAACCAACATATCCAAACCACACAAGCAAATCTTCAACCCAGAAGAAATGCAGAGCACAACTAGAATACTTCTGCAACACTAAACACCACTTCAACACCCTATTTCCTCTATTTATCAATTTTCTCAACACCCGTGACAACATCTTCATCACTACCATAACTATAGCCAGGATCTAATCAAAGCAACTCCAAAGGTTAACACCAGTAACTTAATTGATGACAACATAATGCAACTAATCAAAGCAACAATCTCTCTTAGCCTTTACACAATTGGAACCAATGACAATATAAACTTGTTGTCATCAATGACAAAACCTTGATACTTGCACAATTATCAAAGCTTGGTTCCTTAGAAGGATCTTAACTACTTGGGGAAGATCTTGGAGGTTGAACACATGACTGTTAGAATATTTCCCACTCCTCTAGAAGAGAATCCTACAATTGGATTAACAATATAAGATTGTATAGTTGATATGAATGGAGAACTCAAAATAGCTCTTGAAGATCTAGAAAGAGCTAAAGGTGAAAACAAATATCTAAAATAAATATCAAGGAAGTAGATGAATGCATCACAAAATTGAGAAAAAAAATCAAGAAGTTCAGAGAAAGACATAAGGAGGTTAGTAAGTACTTGAAGCAAGATAATGAAACAATTACCAATCTAAAAGTGCAAGTTGAGGAAGGAAAAAGAGTTGAAGAATGTCAAAGTGAAAAAAAAAATGAGGAATTTTCAAATCTTGAAGAAGAAACATTGACCTTGAGATCAGATCTTGAAAAATCAAAGAGTCGTGAAGATAAATTCAAGATGAGTTTTACGTTCAACTTGATGAAATGATTGTAAACCATAAATGATCCAAAGACAAAGAAGGACTAGGGTTTGAGAAAGGTGAAAGCTCAAAGACAGATCAAACTCCAAATCAAATTGAAAAGAAGATTGAGGACAGGAAGAGTAATGGAAAACAAGTCTAAAATCAAAGGAGAGACTTCAAAAGACCATCTATCAGAAAATCAAATGCACAAAGGTACCCATCTTTTAATGTTTTTTGTTATTCTTGCAATAAATTTGGACATAAGAATGTAGAAGCAAAATGAATCAGAATGTTTAATCTTTTCTCAATTAGTTATTTACATGCAAGAGATTTAGTCATAAAGCTAATGAAGGCAGAAGTCAAATGATGAATGACTATAACAATGGTATGAGGTTTCAATCTTTTAATGGATAATATTATGCATAAAATGGATTTGGGAACAAAGCTAATCAATGTAGATCTAGAATGAATGGAAGAAAGCCTATTAAAAAGAATGTCATATGTTACAATTGTATTAGACCAGGACACATTTCTGATTTTTTTAGAAGCAAGAATGTGAAGAAGAACAATCTGGTAAAGAAGAATGACCTGGTGAAAATGGTTGATCTAGTAGAGATGAAGAAATATTTGGAGAAAGAAGGAAGATAGTAAGACTAAGCCTGAGTCTATGCTAACATTTGGTGTAGATGTTTTCTCTAGAAACTAAGAAGAAAGTTTTGGTTTAGGGGGAGCATTGATAGAAAATTCTTTATCCCCTACCAAAAGGTTAGTGTTGATGCTTCAACACATGCATATGAGGTGTGCATCAATATGCTTGACCTATTGGTGAAAGAATTGATGGAAAATATTGAGTTGAAGAATTTTGTAGAGCATTTGAAGTTGAGTGTGCACATAGGGTTTTTACCAACTTTATTAATTGAAGTATTCAATGTGAAATTAGGTCAATTTAAAAAATGGTTATAAATGATTTCTCTTTATCAAAATTCATTTGCATACAAACATTCAAGGAGAGAAGAGCAAAAAAGGAGCAAAGTGGACTGATTAAATCATTGAGATCTAGTGTGAATGAAACCCTAGACAACAAGTGATTTGAAATGTATTTATAGTTCCCATTTTCCCTAGTTTCAAAAAATGCTTTGAATTTTCTGCAAAAATGTATACACCACAAGTCATAGAGGTTACAAAGTGTCCATGCCCTAAATTTAAATCCTGAAAAATATTTGGTGGATGATAAAGATGATGCATTTTTGCACATCTTGTATGGTGTTCTGCACACCAAATATGTGATGTGGCACAAAGATCTCACCAAATATTTTGAGTTGAAATTAGAGTTTGAGGTTTTTTTCCAAGAAGAAACTTAGTGTCTAGAAAAAATTTATTGTCTTTTGTTATGTAGATGAATGGGTGAGATATACTTTGAGTTGGATTCATGATAACTTCCTCTAGTTGGATATACCATATTTGATCAAAAAGGAGGCAACTAGGGTTGTCACTAGATTATGCTCAACTGGACTAGCTCTAGTGCTCAAGTTGGTGAAAAATAAAGTGTTGGAGTGAATAGGTGCAAAGTATGCTAGAAGGGAATTGACAATAAAGGACATCAAAAACCTGATAGTTAAATTCGCTTCAATGATGAAAAAATAAAAAATATACTTGACCAATAAAGAAATTTCAATATCAGGGACCACCATGAATACAACATATGAGATGGTTGAGAAGGGTGAAGACTGTGATCTTTCTGAGCATTGAGACAACTTCTGGAAAATTTATGGAAGAAAAATAACTCTAAGTATGCCTTTAAGTTTGGCACTTTTATTATTTTTTTACTATTTTTCTTTCTAAATGAAGTCCCCAAAATAAAGAACATAGTATGGCTAAGGATAAGCTTGTATCCCACCAAATCAGAGACCATTTGCTGAGGTTAGGAGACTTAGATGCACAACAAAACACTCTTTGGGGGTTCTTCAAAATTTTCAAGAAAATATTCAAGCAAGAGAAAGGATTCCAAAAGGAATTGTGGAAAATTATAAAAATGACATCACTTTTCTAGTTACAAAAGACTTCTTCATAATGGAGGCCATTGAGCCTAAGACAATATGGATCCTAGAGTTAGGATATGAAGCTACAATGGAACAAATCATTAGCTTATCAAACTTCATGCTGAGCAAACCCAAAGACACCACTAACGAAAGGTTTGGCATCTATGAGGAGAAATCCATGGAGGTGTAAATGGAATAGAGAAAAAAATAGATAAAGAAGACCATTGAGAAAATGACTGCAATAATTGTGAAGGCAATGGGCCTCATAAAAGAGCAAGTAGAGAGGGATAAAGCCATGCCTGGCTTACCAAGAGGATCATCAAGCATTAGGAGATATGGTAAAACAACTACCACTCCTTCAGTTGCCCCAAAGTCCTCCGAGACTAAGAATGATATAGGAGAGAAGATAAAAGATCTTGTAAGTACTTCAATAAAGGAGAAAACACCTTCAGTAAAACAATAGAAAGGGGCTAAAAAATAAAAGGTTGCTTTGGTAGCACAACAAACAACAAGCCCAATGAGAAGAAGAATGAAGATAAAATCCACACAGGAAAGTACATGGGTGTAAATGTGGGAGATGAGGAAGAAGAAGGACCACAATTGATCCAAAAGAGATTTGGTATGCATGAGGAAGGTTCTAGTGGAAAAAGGGAAAAAAGTAGACATTGTGGATACTTATAATGAGGTAGAAGAAGAAAAAGAAAAACAAGCCTTTTTTGATCCATATGAGAGAAAATAAAGTAGAGTCTAGCAAGAAGAAGATGCCAAAAGGAAAGAAAAAGAAAAAGAAGAAGACTCTAATAAGGGCACATAACCCTATGAAACTTGATGCTTTGTTCAATGGGATTATGGAGCATGGAATGTTAGGAGAAAGTGTTGCTCTGTACACTACTATTGATGAGGTAGATAAGGCTACCATTGAAGAAGCTATTGTAAAGTATATTATTACTTTTGAAGTTAATATGAAAAATATTGAGAAGCAATTTCCTAAAGAGTTAAGGGATGCACTACATGCCAGAAGGTAGGCAACTATTGAGGAAGAAGCAAAGTTAAAATCCTTTTCCTTATAAAATATCAGTGTACCTCTCTTGAATGAGAATAAAGCCAAATTGGCTAAGTTGTATAGCATGGAGTTCCAAACGAAGCAAAGGGTGACCACCCTCATGAGTAGAGATCAAAATGATCTTGAAAGGCTTCTAAATGAGATAGTTGAGAAGGTTGTAGAGTTAGCACAAAGATTAGAGATGAATGCAGATAGTACAAAAGAATTGCATGATGATATGGCTGACCCAGATGTAAATATTGCAAAGAAGCACAACAAAAGGATGCTCAACATGAGAATGAAATTGAAGAAAGAAATGTGCAAGATAATTTTCTTCCAAAAGTGGAAGAAATAGTTGAAGAGAAAATTATAGGTGAGGAGAATGTTACTGGAGAAGATGCCACAGTTGATGAAAAATCTACTGAAGCTCAGAAGGAAGATGTACTCAAAATAAAAAACACACCTCCTCTAGAATCAATGGTTAATACAAAAGATTCACAAGGAAACTTGGAGATAAACATGCCTTTGGATAACAAAGATCAATCTATTGGTGAAAATGTGCCTATGAATATAGAAAAGAGTGATGAGTAGAGGTTTGTGGAGAAGAAGGATGAGGATGTATCTAATAATGATGGGAAGAAGGATGTGGAGAAAATAGTTAATACTAATAACAAGGAGAAGGATGCAAAGGAAAATTCAAAGAATACTAGAGAATCTTTTGGTACCTATAGAGATTCATTAAATAACTTGTTAAATATGCAGCTCTCATTTCAACCAGTAGTGTCCACCCAGTTTTTGTAACTTCCAATGCTACAAGAGAAAGTGGACATAGACAAAATCTCTTCACTACACAAGCTTCAATTGGGTGATACTTTCCATGCTTCTACTCAAAAATAAATTTTAGCGACACATTAGAAGAGTGAAGAACTCATTGATGAGGTAATAAAGATTCTTTAGGAGAGCATACCTAGAGTAAGTATCGATAACTCTCTATCCGGTATGGATAATCTGAATTTTTTTCTTGATTCTTCCAAATTTTATCATAGTGGATTTAAAGATAAGTTGGAGAAGGAGATAGAAATAAAGATGAATGAGAAGAGATTGATGAAAATAACTAAGAAGTGTACCATCACACACAAAAAAAAATTAGGATAATTTGAAAAGTGTATAGGATTGCTTGGTGGAATCCAAAGTATTGTTTTAGTTTTGCATGAAATGGTTGAACTCTACAATGAGAAAAAAGGATGAGATGGACTCAATTGAATCCCAAATAGATAAAACTTCTAGTGCTTATGATCTAGCACAAGATTTGGATGGAAGCGCAAGGTCCACAATAGAGAACTTGCATGAGCAGTTCTTCCAAGTGAAAATTTAGAAAGAAAATATTACAATTTAGTTGGTCATCTCAGGGATTTGGTGAATGCTAAGTTCATATCTATTTTCAATGCCCTTTTGATGTTGACAAAACTTCAAAGCTAAATATGGTACCTAGCACTTTGGATGATGGTGAAAATCTCTTGATGGAACTTGAGACAAAAAGTAGAATGTTTGGACTAGAAAAGAAGAGTTGAGAAGAAGGAAAGGAGTGGAAAACTCACTTGGAGAAGATGCAAGAGTCAAATACTTCCTTTAGGTGACTGCATTTTTCTTTTTATACATTTTAGTTTATTGTTAATATTTTAGTGTACATATGTAGATGGTAAAAGGAAATTTTCTAGTGCAATTTTTTTGATCTGATAGTATTGGATAGCACCCTTAGGGGGAAGTAAAGTTTTGGGTTTGTATATATGCATTTATCAATTAGGGGGAACAAATGAACATGTGTAAGTATTTATGAAATTTGGTAGATACAAAATCATGTAAAGGGGAAGAAGATATGTAAGTATGTACCCTTTTGCCTTGATGTTAGAGGGGGAGAGTAGTTTTTGGGAGAATATTTTTGGCATGTTTCTATCAATGAAAAAGGGGCATATTGTTAGAATAATAAGGAGTTTGTCATTGATATGCTTACTACTAACATGAGCATGGAGTATGAGTATAAGTTGTACATTATGTAGTTAAGTGTTTTCATTGGTGTCAACATTGTATTCTAGTATGATAGGTAATTTAGTGTACAAAACATCTAGTATTTTGGTATGCATTGGTCTGTTACATATAATATTGCTTTATGCTTTTGGGGTATTTTTTTGGATGTTAGAAGATTCTAAATAAAAAAATTCAGTGTTTTAGTTTTTGGTGTTGAAGATATGAATGACAAAAGTTCTGATCTGGTAGTTATAGTGTTTTTTTTGGAAAAAGGCTTAAAGCCGATATATATTAATATATAATAAGAAATTACAAAAAAATTTGCCATGGTTCTTGATAACCAAGGTTGATACCATGATTGTTTGTTGCAGACAAAATTTACAAAAAAAAAACCCATATATCCTCTATACTACCTCTAACTGAAAACATTTACAATATCCCAAATATGTTTAATACTGAAACCAACTATTTGAAACAAACTTCCCCAAATTTACAGACACTGTATATATATGTATAAACTATATCTGTAGTAACCCTTTAGAAAATAATACCAAATTATTCTTCCATTTCTTCAATTTCATTTTTGTAGACATGTCAAATTTACATCATGCATAATCATATTCCATTCATCAATAAATCAGGACTTTATTTAAATCAAATCCAAATCATACATTTTCCATCATTTTCTGATTTAAATAAATCATTTTCCAAAGTCCAAAAAGTCAAATCAGTTAATCAGCATTAAATCAGCATAATCAGCATTAAATTAATCTAATCTAATACTAATCACATCCCACTTGCATTATCTAGACCTAGCCACTTGCACAATAAAATCAATTTTATTGATTTATTAAAACAATCATTTTCCCTCAACATGACAAGTCAAGCAGGCATTTATTGCTATTTTCCTTGTCCCCTCGACATTTATGGCAAAATTTGAATTCAAATTTTCCCCCTCTTGGGCACTCTTCCCAAATCTTGCACACACATTAACTAATCACATGGTGACAAGTGTCCTCAATTCATTGGCTTGTTTTTGATCCCACATTGGTCCCTCTTCAACAATCTTAGCATTTGAAATCTTCAAATGGAGGCTTCAACATTGAGCAAATCCTCCACAATTTCATCCAAAAAGCATATGCAAAGTTACTCTCCTTGAGAACTAATTTTGCTCATCATTTCCATCTTATCATCATCATCTAAGCTATCAATCAAGGATTGGGAAAGGGTCACTAGCACATGTGACACCAATCCAATATGGGATAGATTGGTTTCATTTTTTTCTTTATAGGATTTTATGTATCTTGTTATTAGATAGCATTTTAAAACATGTTAGATATCTCATATGGATGTTGAATGGTGCTTATTGCTTGGAAACTAATCATGTTTGTATATGTTAGTTACTAACGATTTGCAGATTTTGATGTCCACAAAATGGTGCTAGAGGGAGGGCATAAATATATCTAAAGCTGTGGTTGCTTCATTCAAATCCCAAGTTGTTTCAATTTTTATTCTCTGCACTCTTCTTATCATCACTTCCTGTTTTACCTGATTAGAGCTCAGTATGCAAATTGAAGTGCGAGAACAAAATGATTTTATTGTTTGGTTTTTGTTTTGTTTATTCTCTTATTGAAAAGGCATAAATGTAAACACTGTTTTACATAGATATATATGCGCTGCTTTCATTTACAATGTCTTTTCAGATCCATTCTGCTTTGTTTTATTTAGGATAGAACATGCCAAAATGTGTACGTGGGTAGGGGCAAATATTTAGTCATTATTTAGTGCGTGAAATCTTATAGCAGACAAGCAAGCAAAGTTTTGGGTATTTGGGTTGAGCTCATGTCTGCTTGAAAGTTTCTTATTCGGCATTTAAGATTGCTGGATTTTCACCTGCCCTCTGCAATCACTTTGAAAGCATCCTCCCTGCCTACGTGCAAACACTGTGAATCCAACTCTCTGTGTAGTTTCCAATTCTTTTGAAGATGATTCTTCTTCCACTGGTATTCCACTGCATGAAGCTACAGGTTTTCAGAAGTTCCTTTGACACTGGGATGATTGATATCCAAAGCAACTTGTCACTGTCCTCATACGCTGCACAATGCAAGAGAAATAGAGGATAGTTTTAGACTTTCAAAATAGCTCAGCACAGCCAAATCGTGCCCCCTATCTTTCATAAAGATAGATGCGCTTGAAATGGTTCCTATGTTGTGGTGGTCAGGTCTCGGCTTCTTCCTTTTAACTGCGCACTCTGTCAAATAGCTCTTTGTTCTATTTTGTGGTCATGTTCTCAAATAATGAGAGGCTGGAAGAGTGGGCGCAGATGTTTGTCCTTCACTGAATAAAGCTCTAGTTTCTGCAGTTTTTTGCTAAATATGATTGTTGTTCTATCTCATTAAAACTGATCCAACTGGTGCGCTTTGATCTGTAATAGAAAAGCCCAATTTTGAACAGCCAAACATAGTCATCAGTGCAGCAATCAATGAATGCATAACTGGCGCGATTTCAAGATTCAAATGAATCTTACCTGCTTGGTACATTAATTGGTTGGAAAGGGCGCTTGGATATGTCATCTTTTGTGAATCATAAATTGCTGAGAGGTGAAAAGACACGCTGCCTTTATGATTTTGATCCTCGAGCCCCCAAGTTTAGATTTTGATCCTTTATGATTTGTTTAGAAGGTAGTTTTAGCGCCTTTTTCTGAAAGATTTTTGGATGATACTTTCCACTCCTAATTGCGTTTGCTTGGAAGTTCTAATAAAGCGTTGATTTTACACTTGCTGATTGACTGTACGCTTTACAAACATTGGCCGCAATTTTACATCTGCCACTGGCATTTACTCGGAATTTCCTTACGCCTTTTCTTTTTTATCTGTGCAAATCCCACGGCCAAGGTAGACAATCATATGCCTGCTCATTGCTTATCAGTAAATCTGCGCTCTCAAAATCCTAAAAGACTTGGTGGAGTTTTTGTGTTTTCTCTTCAATATTTTTGTACAGGCTATAGTGTCTATGACATGACTCAAAGCATATGTTGGTTGCTTGGTCTTTGAAAGATTTATTCCACTATATGATGAGAATTGGAGGGCGCGACTTTTGGAGGGAAATAGAAGTTTTGATGAATGATTTCAAAATCATAAATATTGTGCAAAAGTTTGACAGTTGCTCACCACACTAGAAAAGCCAAATTTAAAAACTAGAAGTGCGCGCAATCTCTTGGTGTTCACTTTAATCAACATCTTTGATTAACTAAAGGCGAAGGAAGTGAGGAAAGTACAAACAAGAAACTACTTGAAGGCAAAAGATTACCATGGAAAAAGAGAGTATCATGAAAGCGAAAGGAGGGAGGATTTTTGTTTGAAAACACAATGTGTTTTTTAACACTTTAAATGTTTGATCAATACTACTTCACAAAACAAAAACGAAAGGAGGGGAAGATTTTTTTTCTTTGAAAACACAATGTGTTTTTTAACACTTTAAGTGTTTGATCAACACTTCACGAAATTGTTTTCCTTTTCGTTTTAGAACACTAGTTTTCATTTGGGGCTAAAACGAACAATTTTATTTTCATTGCAAAGGGCTTAAAACGAACCTTAGGACACACTTACTAGATTTCGTTTTGGGTTAAAAATTGAACAAGCAATCCTCACACTTCATTTTGGTGCTTAAAACGAATTCACAATTGCTTTGAAGGGTATAAAGCGAACAAGTGTTTGATTTGAGTGATTGTCTTTTGAGTGCGTATCCTCTCCCCTTGCGCTTCGTGCGATCTAGGGTGCAAGAGAAACACTCAAAATACATTTTATTGCTTTGAAACACTTCATTTTGGGCTTAAAAAATTGAACATCTTGTGTGAGTGTGAGTAGGGGCATTTTTGCGTACATTCTCGTTCTTTGTGCCATCAAAGATCGATCGAGTTACGGATTGTGTCCTTGCTCGCTTTTGTTTATCTTAGAGGGCCTGCCTTGGGGAAAAAGTACTCACCCAAGCGACGACTCAACCGGTAACACTCTAAAGCCAAGAGTATTTCCAGCCGGGATATAAATGAGGATTTTGGTTAAACGCCATAATCACGCGGTTGGCTCCGACAAGATGGATCCGAAAGGGGACTCTTGCCACGTTGGGTCAACTCCTACGAACGGAAAGTCCTTACTAGAACCTATGTGTTAAAATTTGCCAAAATCCTTAATCTGTTTGTTGGTGCAAGAACGGTCGTTCTGAAGCCGCCCCACAATTTTACGGCTTTTAGTAGAGATGGAAAGCATGCCATGGGAGTTTCATGGGTGTTGATGCTTGGCTGCCCCGTATAAGTGAGTGCCGTGGAGGGGAGCCAGTGGGGTCAAGCATCTAACCATCCGCTAAAAGTAGGCGTAGCTGGACTTGTCCAAGTGGGGACTCAACAAGCATTGTCTATCACATCCATAGGGCTTGTAAGTATTCTTTGTTTGAAAACACAGTGGGTATTCGAAAACATTTTGCAAACAAACACTTAAACATGATCATGCAAATTTCAAACCCCTTTTGATAGAGCAAATACCTTTTGACAAATTTAAGTGTTGTTGCCTTCCCTTGGGATTATGTCCTTAGAGGTTTCTCATCACTTGAATTTATATCGTCATTTGCTCTAACTAGGGTTAACCTAGGAAATCCCTTTGCCTCAATTTCTTGGAATTCCCACACAACACTTTGTGGGAAGAAAAGGAATTTTGACATAGGACATCTTAGTTTGAAACTTTAATCAAGAGTGTGTTTGTGGTAAAAGGAATACACTAAGCAAAGATAACAAATAGGACCCCACACATGTGCTTGATATCTCTTGGTCATATTGGTCTTTTGATTGCTCTTAGAGAAAAGTGTGTTCTTCAATACCTTGGCCTAGTAAACAAAGTCTCTCTAAGTCTCTTAGGATCATCAAAACTTCCTTCATCCATCTCAAACATTTATCAACATCATCCCACCAAAACAACTTTAGATCTTTGCAAACATCATTCTAGACTTGGGTACATCCTTAAACCAAATCAAAGTCAATTGTTTAATTAGGTGTGTGGGAATGCATCCTTTCTCATACATCTAATTGAATTAGAAAACCTTTTGAACAAGTTCATCCTAAAGATAACATCCAACATCTTAGGGTTTACAAGTTCATCATCCACATCAAACAATCAAAATCAAAATCCCTAAGTCTAGCATTGATTCAAAGTTCCTAAACGTTCATCACTCATCCACCTTTCATCCTCCATCTTGCCATTGGTCCTAAGAACCTTAGAGGTCACTTTCATAACAAAGTCAAAACACAAGAAGAACATGGAATATACACTTGATCCATACATCTTGGGTAATCCAAATCAGTTGAATCTTCAAAGCCTTGCAATGCCTATCAATTATCAAAGTCCATGCATAGGATCATTACCTTCGACAAATGTCAATGGTACAACAAGTGTGAGTATGCCCAAGTCAAAGTTTGGAACACATTTCCCCATGATAGATCTAAGTCCAAACCTACAAATCCACCAATTGAATAATCAATGCATGAGCCTTGAAACGAACAACATCATTCCACCAAATCCCTACAAACCAAATGTGGATGTACCAAGTACAAGTTTTCGAAACATGAATCCTAACTCGAAAAACTTTGGAAAAATGATTCCCAATACCAACAATGTTCATCCTATCATGCCAAATCTAAACATCATCCCAAATCAGAACATTATCCAAAGTCAATTTTCCCATAATCCCATTCAAAAACTGCAAACATGCATGCCAAAACTACTTGAACACAAGCCAAATCAACTATCCCAAGTGAGTCAAGATCAAAATCAAGAACAAATTTGGCAAGATCAAATTGCGGAAATAGTTGAGGCATTGCGCCAAGGGAAATCTCCACCACCATTACCCACATCATTCCTTGGTTTAGGGATTCCCCCTTTACCTAACACCAATCACGCCACCCAATTCAATCCAACTAACGTCAATCAAACCATCACGTCAAATCCTTTGAATATACCATCGACATCGCACCAACAGATGGTATCCAATCAAGCAACAATGATGATCCCAACCAATCAAAATACGGTGTCCCAAGGACCTATCACCTCAGTTATTCCAACCATCACTATCCCTTCAATCATTCCAAACACCACTATCACGCCCATCACATCTCAAGCCCCCACAATCAATCCAAGCGTATCTCAAACACTTGTCACTACATCCAACATGATTTCGAATCCACCACCACCCCCACCACCACCAATTTCCACCACATCAATCCAATACAATGTGACATTACAAGCTGCTTTTCAAAAAGGATACCAACAATATCTAGCCATGCAACAAGCAACAGAAGCTCAACAAGTGCAACAATCCTCTCAAATTGCCCAAACCTCTCAAGCTACCCAACCAACATGAGCACAAACACAAAAAATAACAACTGTTGAGAACAAAGATCAAGATCACTCCATCATTGAATACCTTGAAGTTGTGTCTACTCCATCCAATGATCAAATGAATATATGTCAAGAGTCACCTCTCAATCATGATCAAAATACATCGACAATACCCAACAATGATCCAATTCAAGAAATGTCAGCATCATTTGACCCTATGGTTGAAGACATTAGAAATCTCTCTATTGCAATTGTTGAAAACAATGTTCAAAATCTATCCATCAATAAAGCTATTTTCGCTTCATCCAACGAGGCATCGACCAGTGATCATGTTGAAAATGTATCTACATCACCTAATGAGGTAGAGGACATATCTCAAGAATTTATGCCAAAGCATGATCAGAATATTTCACCAAGGTCTAGCAATGGTCCTTTCCAAGACATATTGACATCCTTCGACCTCATGATTGCCGATATTTAAGGGATCTTCAACTCGACTCCTGATCCAAGTCCCCTCAAAGATCACGAAGATATTAAGCCACTTTCCATGCATAATGAAGATATCCAAGAGCCATTTGTAAGCGATCTATCCTTTGAAGCTGCCCCATGTCAAGAACTTGATCCAAAGCATGTCAAAAACAACTCCAAAATTAATCAAGATCAAGAATTTGTATCTCCAAGATACTACAATAATCTAATGAACACTCTCTTATCCATGCAAGATGATCATATTCATACTCCTCCATCTACCCATGAGATGCTTTCTATAGATGGACACATAGATGATCTTCATCTAGAACAAAATCTTGCTACACAAAAAGAGCAGATTCTCAACTCCTACAGTCAAATGGAGTTATCAACATCAGGATCGAATATGTCCCAAATTCAAACTGAGGACATCATGAATAAAGATATCCATCATTATCCGCTCAAGGAAACAAGTCAGATAGAACATTCAGAGATAGCAGAGCAACAAATGGAAATAATGTCGTCTACGGTGGTCATCTATCAGAGAACACTTATTGAACAAGAGCTCTTGGAAAAGGCAAAATCAAAGCATGAAGGTATTACTCCCACCACACTGGGGGCAACTTCGTCTCAAGCAAACGTCAACATAGGGAGCCGCGAAGGTCCTTATGATGAAGCTAGATATCAATACTACAACCCGTGCGCCATGTATCTTCATCCACCCATCACCCCATCCATGAATTGGGATAGCGTCAAAGAAAGATTTGAATCAAAGTCTGAGAAAGAGCGTTATCAAAGCAAAAGAAGTTGAGAAGCATAATGGAAAAATCAAATACATATGGATGCCAAAGATACAAAGAAAGAATGTCCCTATCGAGCTCCATCGGTCCAGAAAGAAGTAGGGCAAACTAAAGAAGGTATCCATCAAAGATGTCGCCAAAATCAAAAGCGGGATTTTTCAAGCGGCGTACAAAGTGTATCAAGCAATTGGTCCTAATTCCATGCACACTTTCATATCCACCCATCATTGCTCATCTTCCCAAGTT
This sequence comes from Sequoia sempervirens, assembly GCA_007258455.2. Lineage (NCBI taxonomy): Eukaryota > Viridiplantae > Streptophyta > Pinopsida > Cupressales > Cupressaceae > Sequoia > Sequoia sempervirens. The sequence continues at coordinate 24,159 of VDFB02012792.1, forward strand.
TGGAGAGTCAAAGGTTCCAAACTGTCAACCAATCCATCTCTTATCCCTAAATGCACTCCATCCACACCTCCACGCATGATATCCAATTCTTACATTGACCGTGTATTGGAAACGACCCTTCATCATAAGGATTCAGAAGGCAATCTATCGCGATGTGCGCACGGAGACAAAGTCAAATCCGGTATCAACGAAGCAGATCAAGAATCCCAAAAGTGGCATTCAAGTGCACGTATCTTAGCAAAGCAGCTTCTTCAAGCAGGATATCGATGGCACATTATGACAGGGGCATCTACATCAACACCACCAGGTGGTTTAGCATGAATCTTTTAGAAAAATACAAAAAAATCAAAAAAGCAAAAAATCCAAAAAAATCAAAATAGTAAAGATAAAAATCGTCCTCTAGTGAAAACCACTACGGTGGCACTTTGGGCAAGACAATGATGAAAACCTGGAAAATAGGCGTCATGTGTAGAATCGAGCATCTATGTGCGCCAGTTCAGATGAAAGCATCTCATCCCATCCATAATAAATCAAGCATTCAATCCATCTCATCCATAATAAATCCATCCATCCATAAACCATTGATCTAATCCATTTTCATCCATCTACATCCATAGTCCAAGTTATCTTGATCTTGATCAAATTTTGGGGCACACTTTACACTTGCTTACGACAAACATCTTGACATAGGTCGTTTTCATTGATCCTATCCTATGCAGCATTATCTGAGCTATGAAGCATTATCCAAATGAGCATTCATTACCTGAACACCTTACCTTATCGCAAGATAATCCTTGGTATCCTTTGCGTACTTACCTTATCCATCCATCCATACACCTATCCAAGCATCCATCCCATCACATTCAAGACATTGCTAGACAATGGGGGCAGATATGTACATCTTGCTTCAAGAATAAAACTTGATCTATGTCCTCCAGCTTATGTGGCGATTCGAACATTGGTAAACGTGAAATCAAATTGGTCAAAGCATTTGTGAGCCATAATCCGAATCACTAGCCCATGGCATATTTTGACAAGAACATGTTCTTTATCATTCATCAAACATCAATCGATATCAGTCACATCTAAGTCGCACGTCAAACGTCACATCACATCATCCAAACATCTTTTGTTTGAAACCAAGCTTCATCAAACATGATCAATCAAATCCAATCAAAAAATCATCATCTCGGGATATCCTTGTGTTGCTTAACACTATCCATGCATTGTCGTGTATCCTCGACAATGTTATCATTATCAATCTTGATCAATCCATCCTTGCATTGTTGTGCATCCTCAACAATGTTATCATCATCAAATCATCATCAATCAAATCCTTGCATTGTTGTGCATCCTCAACAATGCTATCATCATCATCATCAATCCATTGATCTGATCAATCCACCTTAGCTTGGTTTTCAACAAAATCCCAAACATAGCACTGATATCATCACACACATCCATATCCAAATCGTCAAAATCATCAAAAAATCCAAAAACATCCAAAACATATCAAAAATCCAAAAAACACTCAAAAAAGCAGAAAACATCAAAAACATTGGAATCCGAACTACGTCGTCTCTGAGCTTAAACGTAGGCAAGGCTAATCTTTGATCAGCCCCCGAGACATCAAAATC
>VDFB02012793.1:0-19368 GCA_007258455.2 Sequoia sempervirens
ATCAAAGTTATGAATCTAAATTTGAAAGAACTGAATTTTTATCCTTCATGGAAAAAAATTGTCTTATCACCGATTATTAAAGTCACTTTTTTAAAATGTTTTTTTGAAAAAAAGTTTTTCATGGGAGATGGAAAAGAGCGTAATCGAGGATTCAAAAATTTTGAAAAAATATTTTTTAGAATCTATAGACAAATTGTGACGAGACTCTATTTTTCATCATCTTCAAATTCTTAATGGTTTAGCCGCTATAGGTGCTTGAATGTGAAGATTTAGTTTAAAAATATAATTTCAGTGTCTAGTTTGGCCAAAAATTGTAAACCACTATTGTGGGATCACCCCCAAGTTGAACTAAACCCCAAGCCTGAAAGTTTCATACAAGTTGAAAAATGAATGAAAATTCCTCTAAGCACATTGATTCCAACATCTAACATATAAGCTTTAAATGAAAACAAGTAAGAAATGGAAACAATTTCAAAATTATTAGACGATATTTGGGGTTCATTGGAGTTCACACCCTTGTTTAAGGGAGAATACATAATCACAAGAAAATAAGATGAGAAAAGAAAGCAACAAATTTTCATGTCAAATCAAAACATGGGAGAAAATTCACAAGCATCCAACTCATCCACTCTTGAAGAAGATACATGTCATACAACTAACTTTGATGAGATGGACTATCAACAACCACCAAACCCAAAGGAAATGGGAAAAAATTATGGGAGAGGTTATGAACTTGTGAAATAACTGGGTTACAATGGTAAAGGATGCAAAAATAAAGAACAAGGAATTTGAGTTCCTATAGAGCCTAAAAGGCAAGAAACAAAGACTATTCTAGGGTATTTTCCCTCTAAGATTACACAAGCAATAAAGAGACCATCATTAAACATCAACACTATCATGTGCAAGCAAAAAATAACCTCACTTTGAAGCATACTAAATTGCTTCATATGGATTTCGAACCATCATGGGAATGCTTTCAAGATAATGAAGCCTTGAAGAAAATATTAGGAGTTTATGACAAGTCACCTACTACTCCTCAAAAGAAAAAGTTCACATGTGCTTTGATTATCACCAAGCAAAAATATGTAGAAGATGAAAGTAATGAGATGGACATAAGTATAGAAGAATAAAACCCTAAATTTCCAAAGCCAAATGCACTTCCTCTTGGAGATACAATTGCCATACCAATGGACATAAATGATAAAGAGAAAGTCATTAATATAGGGAAGTGCCTTGATGATGAAGAACAAGAGGATCATACAATGTTACTCCATGACTTTCCTGAACTTTTTTCTTTGAAATATTTAGACATGCCAAGAATTGATGCTAAGATAGTGACACACAACATAGACCTTGCTGAAAATGCTAAGCCCGTTTGAAAAAAGCTAAAAAAAATGAATCCTAAGATAGCCTTGATTGTTAAAGGAGAATAGGAGAAATTCCTTTATGTTGGTTTCATAAGACCTATAGATTATTCTCCTTGGATCTCAAATATTTTCACAGTCGTAAAACCTGACAATTATATTGGGATGTGTACATTATTTTGTGACCTGAATAAAGCATCTTTAAAAGATGATTTTCTCCTTCCTAATATCAATATGATAGTATAAATGACTATGTAACATGCTTTGTTTTCATTCATGGATGGATTTTCTAGATACAATCAAATCTTCATCAACCCTCAAGATCAATTTAAGACAACATTTAGAATATTTTGGGAAATTTTTGCTAGGTCACGATGCCTTTTGGATTGAAGAATGCAAGCACAACATATCAACAAGCAATGACATTGATATTCCCTAATTACATACAAAAGCTTTTGGAAGACTATGTTGATGACATTCTAGCCAAATCGTTAACAATACAAGACAATGTGAATTTCCTCAAAAAAGTATTTGAGTAGATGCAAAAATACAATATGAGATTGAATCCAAAAAAATGTGTCTCTAATGTAGATAGTGGGAAAATTCTATGTTTTATTGTATCTCATATAGGAATTTAGGTGGACACAAAGAAAATTTATTATATCATCAACATGCTACCTCCTAAAAACATCTCTCAATTATGTATGTTACAAGGAAGAATTCAAGCTATCTGTCACTTTGTCGTATCTTTAGCTGATCGAACATTACCATTTACATATCTCCTCAAAAAGGATGTGCACTTTTATTAGAATGAGGATTGTAAAAATGCTTTTGAGAGTTTGGAGGAATACCTTAAAACTCCACCAATTTTATAATCTGCTATACAAAACAAACCATTCATACTTTATATAGTTTCATTAGCCCATGCTCTCACAACATTATTGGCTCAACAAGACAAAAATGGTACAGAGCATCTTGTCTATTACATTAGCTGAACTTTGATCAATTATGAGAAATGATACACATCAATAGAAAAGCACTGTTTAGATCTTGTATCTGCTACTGGTAAACTATGACATTAATTATTGAATGTGGAAATACGTGTGATGAAAAAATTTGATCCTCCCAAACATCTTTTCAATAAAACATATTTATCAGGATGTCTAGCTAAATGGGTGATGTTGTTGACTGATTTTCACTTTAATTTTGTTTCACAAAAAGCAATTAAGGTTCAATCATTGACCAACCAATTGGATTATGCTCCTTCTCCTTTAGCATTACCTAGTAATAACTCTTTCCCTAAAGATCATGTGCTGACAATAGAAAATAATACATGGGAATTATTCTTTGATGGATCCAAGTGTAGAATAGGCTCCAGTACTGGGGTTATAATATTTTTTCCTACAAGAAAGCCTATTCCTTTGTTGTATCGGTTAAACTTCTTATGCACAAACAACATTACTAAGTATGAAGTGTTGCTTGCTTGGTTACATGTCGCTTTAATCATGGGTGCAAAATACATTAAGATCTTTGGTAATTCACACTTAGTAATCAAGCAAATAAATGGGACATATCAAGCAAATCATGACAAATTATCAAAATACAAGGATCTCACAATGAATTCATTAGAGAAGTTTGAATCATTTACCATTTTCAACATACCATAAAAGGATAATCGACATGTAGATGCAATGGAGAGTGCAAATTCTCTTATATCGCCTCAAGATCTTTCAAATGTTTTCACATTTACTATTCACCTAATCATGGAACCATCAATTGATGGTAAAATCAAAGAAGTATTAGTGACTACCAAGGAATACTCGAGTGAATGGTATGATACAATATTTAACCATTTGAAAGATGGTAGCATTCTCAAGCCAACAAAAAAGAACACCAAAAATCACTTGTGAAAACTTGCAACCAAGTACATCATCCTCATCAACATATTATATAGAAGATCCTTTAATGGCATTCTACTTAGATGCCTTAAAGAATCTAAAATCCCCATAGTGCTTGAAGAAGATCATGCGGGTGCTTGTGGAGGTCATTTTGTAGGGAAATCCTTAGTACAAAAACTCATTCGCATGGGATATTACTAGAGACATATGGAGAAATATTTCTTTGAGTATGTTAAGAGATGTAAAAAATGTCAGTAACACAACAATTTGATTTATGATCCTACTTCTGAGCTTCATTCCCAAATTCCTATTTGGCCATTCTCAATATGGGGATTGGATCTAGTAAAAAAAATATCACCACCTTCATCTATTGAACGTATGTTTATAATAACAAAAGTAGATTATTTTAGAAAATGGGTCAAAGCTATTCCTCTTTGATCCACAACTATTGATGTAATATGTCGTTTCATATTGGAACACATTATTGCTCGCTTTAGACTTCCTTTCGTGTTAGTTTCAGACAGTGGGACACCATTTAAGAACAATGACATGAAGAAATTCCTCAACACATTTAATATCCAACATCACATTTCGACACCTTACTACCCACAACCAAATGGTCAAGACTAATCAACTAATAAGATTCATGAAAAAATCCTTAGGAAGACAATAAACAAACATAACAAGGATTGGCACATGCAACTGACATATGCATTATGGGCTTACCATAGTAGCATAAGAATATCCACTAGAACAACACCCTATAACCTTGTCTATGGTACCAAGGTGATTATGTCCTTGGAGTTAGAAATCCCCATGTTAAGGATTTCTCTTCAAGGACTTATTGATGATGACACCTATAAAGAACAACAATTACATCGGCTTGAGATGCTTAATGAACAACACATTAATGCCTGTGAACATCTCCAAGTGTATGCTAAAAAATTACAACATTCTTATAGTGATAATGTCATCCCATAGGTATTCAGTAAAGGTGACTTTTTCTTATATGAAAATCAACAAAGTGTTAATGACGGCCCAACTAAAAAAGGAAAATTCAGTACTAATTGGTTAGGACCTTACATAATTAACAAAATTTATGGTTCCAATGCGTACATGTTAACAAAAGTTGATGGAACACCTCTCAAAGACCCTATCAATTCCACGCATCTATGCTAGTATTATATCTAATCCTTTTGAATAGTATGAATGATAAAGTAGTGATGTTCGAGTCAGTGGAGGATACTCCATATGCTCTCGCATTGCTTCGTTCTTGACAAATATTTAGGTGTGTGTCTCAAACACTAAAGTTGTTATTTAATTCATTTTTAAGTAATTACTTTAGGTTTCATACTATTCAAAATCATCTTTGTGTGTTATGTTAGATTAGATCCTTATATGCATTTAATGTTCAATGATTAGATCATAGGTGCATTTAATTTAGCATTACATACTTAATCACAATGTTGCATCTAAGAGAAATTGTAATAAGTTTCAATTATATCATATAAATCATGTTAAATCATAAATCCATTCATTAAAAACTCTTTAAAAGGTTATTTAATTAATCACATTCCCATTTAACACTCAACACAATTAATTAAACATCAATGGATTATATATATATATATATATATATATATATATATTGTGTACAATTCATAAATATATACAATACTAATGAGTTTTGTGACTACTAGATCCCTCGAGACTTGGTGCTTGTATATTTTTTGTAGTAGTCTATTCGGAGATAATGGTGTGCGATAGCAATCATGATTCACTGAATGTACTAAGAGAAAAATCTAAGCCCCATATCTATCCAAGGACCTCCTAATGCACCCCTGCTATTTGATCTCTCTCCATCTATAGCCTGGATACCTCTACCTGTAGTCTCTCAAACTCTATTGGGCTCTAAGATCACTATGCCTCTGGGGCAGCATTGACTAGATGGATTCACCTCCTAAAACTCTCATACGCTTCCTACAGATTGACATATGGCCTGAATAAATCTGACTCCTAATCCATGATGGGTGGTAGCACATAGTCTGAGTCTATGTTCTTCTCATCGACTGATGGGGGCACTATCTCCATAGCCACATGTCGATAGAGATCCCAAAAGTCTTTCATAGATCCTACAAGATAGAAACAATAAATATAATCAATAAACGTCATGATATATATAAAACATAAGCATAAGCATAAAGGATAACAATAAAAAAAATATCATGACCTATCTCTTTAGTAGGCTATATGAAATCAGCCTCCTCAAGTGCGGTGTGCATGGAGGATGCGCTAGCCTCTCCATGACTACACATACTAGTGCCTGCTACAACTATTGCTCGTGATCTAGTCATATGAATGGGAAAGGGCTCTCCCCACTCATGTCCTACTAGATCCTCATCTACTTCATCACCACCCTCACTTATGGGCCACTCCTCCTCCTAGTTCTCCTCCTTGTCCTCCTCATCATCCTCCTCATTTCCTCCATCCTAGTCGTCAAAGTCAAGATCTGCAATCTTATTATACTCCTCATCTATGAAATCCATAAATATGTCTGTAGCCCTATAGCATGTATCCTCATCCTTGTCCTCTACCTCATCTCCCTCATTTGGGAGTGGTCCTACATCGCCTATCAATTCCTCCATAGGAAACACGAGAGCTAGTCATGATACTATCCACCAATCCTCATAGTCATCTATAGTACTGACATCATTCAAATAAGAGACTAGAGGAATATCATTATCTGAGTACCTTGAGTCACTCTGGAAATCTTTTGCAGTGAACCATACAAAATCTCTAGGTCTTTGAGCACATCGCACTAATCTCCTGAAGAAGGGTCGTGCCCTAGGTGTTATCTGGATCTACCTAAACTGTCACATCACTTGATCATAGTAGAGAGGATGCACTACGTAATCATGTCTTCCAATCAAAAGCCTACCAAGTTGCAATATCCTCATCTTCCAACTGTGATTTGGCCACTAAAGCACAAGCTGGTAAGGTCTCCAAAGGATCACATCCTCCCTAGTCGATCAAATTAGACTCTCCAAAAGTGAAAAACACCCTACTTCCAAAACCATCATAGAGGATAGCTGAAGGCCCGAGGGTACCTTGAGGCTGTTGAACATGAGAAGCCGATAGGTTTGGTACAATTAATATGCTCAAGGTACAAAACCTATAGAAGTGTAAAATGTACCATACTATCAACCTCCCAAAAGAAAAACAATATGAAATCATAATATAGGTGTGTTAGGATATAATGCCCTAGGGCATATATTGTATGGTGTTCTACCATCCCTCATATCATGTGTAGTAGTCCTCCCTCTAGGTGTGCTCCCCATCTATAAGGGATGAGTACTAGTGCTACTATAAGCATCATAATCTATCTAACCAATGGGGCTCATGAGTACAATAACATCACCAAATCAATCTATGACCTCACCCTCTCATCATGTACTAGTCTACAAAGGAAATACTGCATGTCATATTTCATCTTGTGGAATTTCCTTTCCACTCAGAAGTGTACTTGCTAACCCTGAATAGGAACTCAAAGCATGCAATACACATCCTCCAACGTGATCATCATCTTGCTAGTCGGTAGATGGAATTTTCATGTATCAGCTTCCCAACACTCTGCTAGCGTCACTAGCATCACATCATGGTACCTCATGGAGGGAATGAGGTATGCCTGGTATAGTCCTATAGTCTATAACATGTCTCCATCTGCCACTGAAAGAGTGGGGGCTAAATCTATGAGAAGACCAATCTACTTTCCACCCAAACACTGACACGAATGGGTGGGCACCTAACAAAAAAGAGCAAAAATATATCTTGTAAGCAGTCTAAACTCTCAAATTTTCACATCAACAATCATAAAAGTGTACTAAATTTTCTCTAAGTGTGCTTCCCTAGAGGCCATAGACACTTTCAAACCCTTTTGGGACACTTCATGAAGAAAATAGACACTTTGTGAAAAAGTGGGAGACTTCGTGAACAAAAGGGACACTTTGTAAAAAAAGGGGACACTATGCAAAAAGAAAATTTAAGGCCCTAAAATAACCTAGAAATGTGTAAAAAATCATAAAATAAATATGTAAGGACAAAGCAAAGGCTAGAGAATCAATTCACCTCATGATGATGCTTGTTGTGTGCCACTTGGTCCCGCAACACATCTAGTCTCATAGGCCTATAATCTTGTCTACTAGGCATATTTCACTCTTCTTCAATCACTTTCAAGATACAAAAGGTAAATGATAAAATAAGTTAGAATTTGCTTCACTTTTTCCTCTTATGTAAGTTAAAACTAGGGTTTTTACTATATTAGTGTTAAAAAGTGCATTTCACTCAAATCAATATAGTAGGTGCTAGAGAGCTTCATTTTTTATGTCATTTGTTTCTTTGGAATCATGATTCCACTCTCGATATCATCAATTTTCTATCATTATATTGCATGGTACTTGGAAATGCCCTATGATATGACTTATCCTATTTTATGTGGCTAGATTGCTACCTTAATTCCACCTCCGTAAAGCAAGTAGAATCAAGGGGGGATTACATCTACCCTCAAATGTGATTTCTAGATAGATGTTTGATAAGAGGATTTTTGGACAACTAACATATTCGTATTGTAGGATGTAGTTCCTAACATTGTGGTTTTGCAGCTGACTACAATGGGGGATTCATTCTCCTATGTCATGATTGAACCTATATGTGTATCCTTTTATGAAGCGGCTCGGTCATTATTGGATTCCTTTAGCTGCATATACACATAGAGTCCTATGGGCACTAAAGTGTGAGCTAAATGTACTACAAAAAATCATATGACCTTGAAAGCGAGGAAATTTCACACATAATTTGGACCTATTTTGGCACCCTTGAATTAATTAACCTTTAAATCATCATTTATAGGCTGCTAAGACCCATTACTTCAGATCTTGAGGCTCATTTCACCTAAAAATCACATAAAATTATTCAGAACACAAAAAATCCTGCAAACCTAGCTCAAAAAGCTAAAGTGAGACTCATTCGCCACCTTGGGTGAATGAGTCAGACCCTCAAGTGGTGTTGACAATGATTTTACTCACAACAAAAAGGGTGAATAAATTCTTCATATACAAGACCACAAAGAGCCTATCCTTCTTGAAAGATATGGATCAAAGACAACCTAAAGGAGAATTCTGCATTAACAAGGCAAAGATTGGATTTCGTTCAATCCCAAGTCTCCTTTAACCAGGTCATGGTTGTGCTAGGGTCACTCTTGGGTACTTATATGATATTGCTGCTAATCTCAAAGGGACTATGGTTATTTCTAGTTTTTCTATGAATTATAAGCATTGCAGATAAAATTTCCACTTCATTTTTAAAATAGCATCATGAAATCAAAAGATTTACAATAATATTTCATGAGCACCACAAATTCTTTTCTACCACTTAAGTATAAAAAGATTTAGCATTAACCACTCATCAATTTTATGGAAAAAAAATATTTTCAATAAAATTTCTTCCATTCATTCAAATTTTGGAACATTTTTGAAATTTTAAGCATCTATTAAAAAATAAAGCATAAAAAATACTAAAAATTAAAAGTTTATCCTAGTTTTTTTCCATGGATGCCCTAAAGAATCAATTTAAATAGGTCAAACCACTTTATACTTCACTAGATTGCTTCATAGCTACATATAAAATGGTGCAAGATTTTAAAGAGAGGCATTTCACTTTTGAACACCGAGTAGGTTTTGTATGCACCCTTAAATGACACATCATATAGTCTTCTTTGATTGAACTAACTAAACTAGCTACGAAAGATATTGAGATAGGTAGCTATCTAATAAGCTTTGGTATTAATCACTGTCTACATGCATACACATTTTTATGTCGAAATGGTTCAAAAAATAGGAAAAAAGAACAAAACTTAAAATTTTATGCTCCTCCAACATCCACAATTTTTGAACTTAAAATAAAAATAAGGGAGGAGATGGCCTTTTATAGGAACAAAGCCCCAAAATTCCAACTTAAAAGTTTATCTAGGGAATCCGAAATAACAAAATAAAATGTGTCACATGGCATCTACAAACTATCATCAAGAATATTCTTGACTAATTCAAGGCTTTGACTTCATCAACAACAACACTTTACTTCATACTTTAGCATGAACACTTTGCATTTTTCAAGGCTATCTGCTTCCTTGAAAAATACTGGAATAAGGAACATCTACTGGGACCAAGATCAACCTACAAACTCAAAAATTGCAAGAAAAAAAAACTTCATCATGTTTCTGATATCCGGTATCTGGTTCTTCATCTTCTCTCTCGTAACTCGTGCTCCAAAATTCTTTGTTCACTTTTCTCAAACTGATACTCTTGGAAAGCATTTAATAATCGATGCATACGTTATTTCAAAAACCCTTGTATCTCCTTCCAAGTGAGCTTGAGCCTAATATATTATTTAGATAATTGAAGTATGATACCATTCTTCTACACTTTTTCTACTTCATACCTGGCTATAGTGCTCCTGCAATGTATAATTTCATCAATAACCTCCCACATTAGCAATTGAATAGGATCTCTATTTATTCCTTCTATCCATTCCTTGAAGGATTTAGCTTATTTTCCTTCCTGTCCCAATGTTTGGGGATCACAACCTTGACGAGCTAGTATTTCAATAAATTCTTGATTTTCACCAATCAATTTTATGCATTCAATGGTGAACTTTTCAAATCCTTTGATACATTGTATTAACATATCACCTTCCCATATCAATTGTTTCTTCCATTTTTTTTGCAATGAAAGTTCTTGTTCTAATATTATATCATTCTATACTAACTCTTGGATATTTGAGTGTATGAGAATTTCAATGCTTCACATTTCTTCGATGACTTTCTCTTGGTTAAATCTGTATTTGAATCTTAAAATCTTCTTGATTTCTCTCAATAATAGTATGCTTCCTTATTGCATTTGTAATGAATTATTCTCCTTACTTTACCCAGTACTCAATCCATTCTTCAAACATATTCATTTTATGGTGAAATGCTGCAATGGCATCTACTTGTTCTTGTCACATAAACACTAGATGTTTGGGAAATTTAGCTTTCTCTTGACTGGATAAAGTTAATGACTTTATAAAATTTTCCAAGGTAGTAACCTATTCCTTTAATTATATTTTCTTTTGTTTATATTTCTGCACTATAGCAATAGTAGCATTCAAATTCACTTTTATTTCCTCTAACTCTTGCTTCCAAGATGAGTTTCCAAGGTTAATAATTGTTATTTTATACTCAGGCATTATTTTATGTCTATCTTTATCAATTTTTCGAGTAGCTATCTAAATAGTTCTATTACCATCTACATCTCTTTGTATGACATGCTTTGTTTTTTCTCAATGCCTAGGTTTAGGAGTTTTTACTTCTTGTATGAAATTATTAAGCTTCAGAGACAATATTTTGACTTACACTAGGGAAGCCAATTCCTTGATTAACCAATCAAGTGTATCATCATCTTGTTGTACCTCTGCAACATTTATTTATTCCTACTTACCACTTGTTTTAGGAACTTGTTTTCTTTGACCTATCACATTTTCTAAAATGGGAATTTCTTTAATGATTTATGGAATAGATTTGGGATTACTAAGGTTTGACACTATCTCCTCTGTTTGAAGAATTATATTTTCCTATCTATCCATATTTTCAACTTAATCTCTTTGAACATTACTTTCTTTATTCATTGATACATCAGGGTTTTCTTCATTTTCAATTCTGTCACCTGAAATTTGTGTAACTTCCTCAATTTCAATTTTAATTTTAGCATGGCCTTAATTTGATTCTTCAAAGATCTACAACTGTTCATTCATATTTGGAACATTACCAAGTGAAGGATGGGAATCAAGAGTGTTTTAAGAAATTATTTCATCGATAGGATCTTGCTCTATAGTCTCCCCTATTTCCATCTCAAGTACATTAGGGTTTCCTAACTCTAAGGTGAGTGTTCCTTGTATAAACTCTTGTTCTTCAACATTTATGGGATTAGAACCTATATCCTAAATTTCTTTCCTGCCACTGGATATGCCATGGGTTTGTCTTTAGACTTCTTTTCTCTCACTCTCCCCCACATAGTGCCCCAATTCTCCACCTATTCTTTAATCCTAGCTTCATCTTATAAATTTCCTCTAAAACCATAGGATTCCCTCCTAGTGCCTGTTTCATACTAGCCATGTTAATAGAAGGGGGAGAGGTAAACAAGGATGCAACTCTTTGAGATGCATACCTAGTTTGTGCACCAACATTTTATGATGCTCCTGTTTCTTCACCAATAATCATTCTAGTTCTTGGTTTTGTTGTAGAGGAAGATGCACCTTTAGGTTTTACTTTTGATTTATCTTTACCTATCTCTGCATCTTTTTGTTTATCAGATTGTTTCATGGGAACTTCTTCTATTGCAATTTTAGGGGTTCTTTCTTCAATTCTTATACCTAGAGTTTCCTTACTAATTTTCCTTCTCTTTTTAGTAGGATTTTCACTCTCAAATGTTGTCTCATCTCTTTTCTTTCTCGTTTTATCTTCTAAAAATGTAGGCTCAATTCCTCTTTCTCTCAAAATTTTACAAAAATCATCAATATAGTGTTTAGTATACACTAAGACTAGTCTGGTGAACTCATCAATTGATATCATATCTTCATCATCAAAGCCTCGGTCTGGAATGGGTTCATCATATACCCTGTCTTCATTATAGAATTTTTTCAACACTTTTCCATCATCCTCTTCCAATTGATCTAGAACATCATGAAGCTTGAGAGTTCAGGAAAATCTAAGACATTCTTTCATATTTTCTTCTTCTTACCACATGCTCATCTTCACGGTTAAGATCTTCTCAATGTGGTACATGAGCACATAAACTAGCTATATTCTTAGAAATATTTCCTTCAATATCATAATATATCCTCTGGAGTGAGAAATATTCAAAATGATATGTCCTTAGGGTATGTGTAGGATCATGATGGGCCAAACGGCAATATGATTGGTATGTGGCTGAAAACTATCTTTTACCCAAAATTGATGAAATGAAAAGGGTTTTAAAGGAGATTCTTAGCTTTCCACCAATATAAATTATGCTTTACTTTGAATTTAATAAGTAATTATTATTCATTTTCTATTCAAATTACGACTAAAGTCCTAATTGATAGGCTGATTGAAAAACATTTATAGCTTTCAAATGGTATCACATTTTCTGAAAACCAAAACATGCATCACATTCTATGCTTCCAATACTATAGGATTAAAAAATAAAAATTGAATTTAATGTAGTTTTGACCAAGTTAAGGTGGTTAGACATACGAGTTTTTATATTTTTAAAAATTTATAATAAAAATGCATAATTAATTATTTACTTGAAAAAATTACAAAAAATATGCATCACATTGGGGCATGAGTCCTCTACTTATATCTAAATTCTCATAAAAAATATTATCATTTTATTGTGGTTAGGGTGGTCAGACATACACCTTTTTTTTTCCCTGAAATTTAAATACCACTGCATTGAAATTTCAAATTTTCACCAAATAGATTTTTTTTAAAAAAACCTAGTAGTTTAGAAACTTCATTCAATTTTCTATAGATTCTATTCTTACATATTTTAAAATAATATAGATAACTTATTCAAATTTTACGTCAAGTTGCCTAAGTCTAATTTTCTCAATTTTTGCCACTTAAGTGCTTGTTTTTCCATGATGATCCTACACATACCCCTTAGTTCTTCTTCACACAAGTCAGTCAATTTAATTACACTACACTTGCAATTTCCTATTGCAATCGGAAATTTAAAAGAGGCCTTCTTGCCAACATGGCTATAAAGAGCCTGAGATGGTTTCAACTATCTCACCAATTCCAATAAAATAATTTTATTTGTAGGGTACATGCGAAACATGAATGGATTTCCATCAAATCCCTCCAATCTTATGTAGGAGTAAGTAGGGAACTGTACATACTAGCCTCCCATTGGAAGAATGGCACTTTGTTCTTCCAAGGATAATATTTTTTCTTTATCACCTTCCAATGTTCTAACAAATTTGATGGACAATAAATAATTCAATTTCCTGTAATTATCTTTGTATCCATGGATGGTGACCTGGGGTAGATGTACATATATCAAACTATTTCTAACCTTGTGCCCATAACAACTATCTGTTTCAACCCTTGTTTGTTGGCCCTCATAGCAAAAGAGTAAATAACATACGATGACATATAGAAGCATCTAGTTTTTGGAAACATGGTTATCTATTCATGTAGTCATTCACTTATCAACTTTCCCCAATGAAATTCCACATGACTTTCCATCAGGTGAGACATTATTACAAACATCCAGGGTTAAAATTTGATTGCATCTCTTAAACTAGCTACTTTGCTCAGCCAAGTTATAATATCTTGCATTTCTTGTTTCAACATAAACCTATGAATTACCTTGGTTTGTTGTGTAATGGGCTCTTGACAACATTGGGTACTCATAATTTCTCTATTATTCTCTTCAGCATTCTGATATTTCTTGCTTTTAGCCTTTATATCAACATTCTACATTTGTGTGTAAATGGGGAGACCAAATGTGCATATGATTCCTTTCTGTGATAGGCCTACATAAATTCTCCCTTCTTTGTTGATGAACCTCTTGGTTGGGTTGCAGTAATTCATGCATTGCATAACTAATTCAAGGGCCTCCATCGTTGGTGGAAACCCTCATGTCGGAAGTAACCCATTTGCTGCAACATTATTGGTACATTAAGAAGTATTTTCTTATACTATCTGTGAATGTATTTCAAAATTAGAAGACCATCTCAAATGAGTGTCGATAACCACTACATTGATCAGAATGGCTTGTGAATTGTAATATTTGAATTCATCTTTTAGCCTTGCATCAGAAGTGCTCATTTTGTCTAATTTGTTCTACAATTTCTAGAATGCGTGTCTTGTTCGCAATTTAGGGTTAAATTTAATGAAAGGTTATAGTTTATAAAATTTTAATTCATTTTTTATTAAATTCAGGAAATCAAAGAATAATCAAAATTTTATTTCTAAATGGAAATACCATTTTCAAGATATTTTAGCTAGAAAATCATTTAATAGAATATCAGTTATTCAAAACATACCTAATTCTGGTTGATAATGATGATATTTTAGAATGCAACTCCAAAACCCTTGGTAGCTATGTATTGGTTTCTCAAAATTTACCTCTCCTTGCACACCAGTGTCATTTCGTTACTTCAGTTTCCTTCACAAATTTGCAATATGATGTGGAGTGGAGTGTTGCAAAAGAAATTGCACACTTGAGGTGGTTCCAAGTACATAGTTAGTTTTCCACCTTCATTAATTACCTATTATTTCACATTAAATCCTTGAGTAAAGGTGCAATCATTATAGATTATGGTCCAAATCATGAACACCTAGATTTATGTGCATACTTGCTACTAGAGAAGAAAGACGCTGTGATGATTATACATGGCAATTAGATGTCACACTAATTCTTTGTAATATAAATGTCATTAGAGATACATGATCAATTGCTGGTCACCGGGATTGAGGCTTTCCAATATTAAATTTTGAAAGGAAATGTTGGGATCTGGAAATACCTACTAGGATTTAGAAAGAGAAAATCAAAACAAGAGAAAAGACTAAAAACCAAGTCCAAAAGATAAATTAACAAAGTTTCAAAACAGACTCTTCAATTCCTAACTTCTTAGTAAGAAAAAGAAAATGAAACAATAAGATATCAGGCTCTGGTAAAAAGAAAACTATCAAGATTGATGACTCCATTCAAGAAATACTAGGTGGAGCTAAAATTGTATGAAGATACAAATTCCCTTAGTGTAAACACGGGATTTTGGGACTCCAGTTTCTAGTAACATATTAACCTTGTAAAAGAAAAAAACACCAAATCAATGAAACATAGGATAAAAAAGAAAAGAGGCCAAGTGAAATTGAAAGAAAGATCATTAATCAACCGAGTAGTATAACAATGCCAAAGAAAATGACAACAAAAAGGAATAGAGGAAAAGAGAAAAAAGGGGTCCACATTTTTCCAAGGGGAAAAATGGGGCATGTTGTGAGACCGCACAATAACTAGCAACCAACAAAACTAAACAAAATAATAGAAAGTAAATTCCAGATCTAACATCCATGTACAAAATTTCTTTAGTCCTCTAATTATAAATCATTGGATCCTCCTTCCAGCATTCAAATTTCACTTTGGTTAGCATGCAATATTAAGTATTATTGAGCTCATGTGTGTGCAATTGATTATTTCCACCACAATAAAATTAGAAATAAAAACTATTTGCATTAATCTACATAATCTGACGATTCCTTTTAAACCAACTGGGGATAGAGCCTTGCTACTATTCAAGTGTCCATAGCTCCAACAAGGTTATCTACGTGATTCCCCCAAAGATAGCTCTACTATTGGTCAGGCGTCTATAGCCCTAAGTAGTGTTATTTGGATGGCCTAAAGAGTTGATATATATATATATATATTAGATATAACAATGATAGCTCATTTTTCCCTTTTTATATTTCAATGATAGCTCTTTTATAACTTGCAAGCAATAAATCTTGCCATTAGGTTTGGAATTACTGTGGTAGCAAAGGTAGTCTTTTGATTTTTCAATTAATACAAATAACTATTATCCCAAATTTCAGCAGAATGGTTTAAATGTATAAAGAATTGAATACTTCTCTGACAATTTATAAATGGAAGACTATTTTCAATCAGGACATAGACTAAAGTTCTAGAATTGATGTTTTATTGACTTGTATACCCTCAAAAGTTGCTAATTACTATAAAGTCAAATGATGCAACACCCGAAAAAAATGAAACAAAAGAAACAAACGACTATTTACAAAAAAAAAAACTATTTAGAAAGAATAAATGTTTACTTATGACTAGAAATAATGCTTTAGGAACTTCCCATTGATAGGAAATGGGATATCTTCACCAGTCAAAGACTTCAACCTATAAGTGTTATCACCTAAGATTTCAGAAATTTGATATGGACCTATCCATAATTTGTCAAACTTACCATGTTCACCTTTACATTCATGAGCTTTATCCCAATACAGAACCAAATTGGCTATTTTAAAAGTAATTAATCTAGTTCTCTTATCGAACCATCTTTTTACCACAGATTGATGCCTAGAAAAATTATCTATAGCTCAAGTATGTTTCTCATCTAGATGCATTAGTTGCAACAACCGAGCTTCTATTTGGTCATCTAATCCAATATATTCTTGTGCAAACTGCCAAGTAGGTATTTTTATGTTTATTGGTAGTATAGGATCTACTCCATAGACTAAATGATAAGGAGAATTCCCTAGTGTAGCTTTCATTCTAGTACAGTCTACCCAAAGGGAAAATTTTAACAAAGAATCCCATTCCCTGGGGTTCTTTTCAACTGGTTTTCTAATTATATCCAACATATTTTTATTTGGTGATTCAACTAATCCATTTCCCTATGGATAATAGTTAGATGAAAATTTTAGAGTTATGCCATATTCAAATTGCTAATTAGAAATTTTCAATGAAGTAAAAGTGGGGCCATTATCACATACCAATGCATATCGAATTCCAAAACTAGTAATGATATTCTCCTCCCAGAATTTGATGACCCCATTTGTAGTGCATTGCTTGCTAGGACATGCCTCTTTCCATCTGGTACAATAGTCTATAGCAGTTAATATAAATCTATGACCAGTTGAAGATGGAGGATTGATGGTTCTAATAAAATCTAGTCCCCATTTTGAAAAGGGATGCATCTCCATCACTAGCTATAATGGTTGAGCATTGAACCTTCCTTTATTTGACATGGTTTGTCATGTATAGCAGTGTTTAATGTGTTTGTATGTATCTTTGAAAATTGTTGGTCAGTAGTAACCACCTCTCATAATGAGGTGTGTAGTGGCTAGGGATGCTCCATGAACTATTCCAAATTTATCATGTAGTTCCTGTAACACTTTTATCAACTTCTGCTCTATTTAAACATCTTAAATAGATTCCCTCATGGTTTCTTTTGAATAGAGTTCTTCCTTTAATCATGTAACTCTGTGATTTTATTTTGAGGGATCTTCTTTGATTCCTTTGCATATGATCAAGGCAAGTATGGCTAACCAGATAGTGTCAAATGTCTGAATACCAGTCTTCTTGATCCTTTACATCCAAAGTCTATTGTTGACTTGAAATTTGTGGTTCTATTTCTAGAATAGATTTAACCAAAGATTATCCCTGGACCAATCTCATGGGTATAATTTCTAAAGCAAATTCTTATAAAATGGTGACCCATTTGGCTCTCTTTTCTCCGTGCTCGCTCTGTGTTAATAGCATTTTGACTACATAATCTAGAGTAATAGCTTTGACTATACTTTTGATGATCTAATGTCTAAATTTGCATACCGCTTTGACCAAAGCAAAGGTTTGTTTCTCAATGTCTGTATATCTTAGCTTTGCTTCCTTAAACAGAGAGCTCATAAAAGAATTTTTTTCTTCTTCTTTATTGTTTCCTTTCTGTGTTAATACTACTACACAATTATGACCAAAAGAAAAATATTAAATATAAAAAGGTTTGAAATAATCTGAACTTACCAATACCAGTTCTTCTGTGATTACAATCTTTATAGTCTCAAAAATGATCTTAGCTTCATTCGTCCACTCTAGTTTGGTATCTTTCTTTAACATATCATTAAGTGGTTTCACTATTTTGGTGAATCCTGTAATAAACTTTCAAACAAAATTAATCTAACTAAAATATGACTTCAATTCTTTTTCTCCCTGGGGGTTGTAGCTTGAGTAATGCGCTCACTCTATCCGGGTTGATTGAAATACCTTGTTTAGAAATGATATGTCCTAGTAACTTTCCTTCAGTCACCCTGAAAATACAATTTTTAGGATTTAATGAAACTCCATAAGTTTCACACTTCTATAGTATCGCTCTTAGATATCGAACATGATCTCCTCTATCTTTAGAAAATACTATAAGGTTATCCATGTAAACAATGATGCATTTTCCTATTTATTCTCGAAAAGTATAGTCCATGGCCCTCTAGAATGTAGCTCTAGTTTTTATCAATCTGAATGGCATCCTTCTATAAGTGAAAGTTCCCCACTTCATGGTGAAATATTTTTTCATCCGATCTTCCCTTGCTACAATTACTTGGTTATATCCAAAGAATTCATCCAAGAAGGACATCATTTGTGAACCATTAACTATATGTAACACTTCTTCAAGTGAGGGTAGTGGATAATTATATTTTTCATATGCCTTGTTGAGATTCCATAAATCTACACACAGTCGTATATCTCCATTTTTATTTCTTACGGGGACCAAATTCACCACCCGAGTAGAATTTTTGATAGGAAAAATTATCTTGGCTGATAAAATTTTTTGAACTTCCTTTTGAATTAAAGGCTCTAAGAGTGCATTTACTAGACATTGTTTCTATCAGAAAGGCTTCACATCAGGCTTCAATGGTATCGTATGTGTAATGATGGAAGTGTCATAAGTCTTCAAGTCTTTGTATGTCCAAGCTATGACTTTCTAGAAATCCTTAAGTACCTGAGCAATATTTTTATTTTCTTCTTCAATACAAAGCTTCCCTATGAGAACATGCTTACGATCTTCTTTAGTATGGAAATTGTACAACTCAGATAGTCCTCCATCACTTGGAGGAAAATATTTCTATTTTACTATTAGATCAATGTTGAACAATAATTCTAATTCAATTATCCCTTTTGAAATGTTACTATCTTGGGCTTGAGTCAACACTTCATCTTGAATTTCACCATTAGGGAAATCTATCTCTTCAATTATTTTTGTTTCAAAAATACCAAAATTAGTGATGAATTCCAATAATTTTTAGTCATCTTCGAATACCTACAAATTAGTAAATTATCAGGAACCAAAGGTAACTGTACCGGTTCAAATCTAAATATTTTCATATTTGAGGTCTCTAAAGGTTCTAAAGTACTAGTAGTAGTAGTCAAAGCACTGATTTTATTATTTAATCTTCTAGGGATATGAGTAATGTTGAATGCATTGAAATCTTTGATTAAATCCCATACTCTGTGTCAATAATTGGATAGTTT